>VAHF01000045.1:0-35602 GCA_008009225.1 Acer yangbiense | reverse complement strand
GCTACTGCTGTATTTTTTGAAATTGAAGATGTTCAATGTTGTTGTTTCATTAGAAAGCTTGCTGTTGTGTATGTTTCTGTTTTGTATTTTTTGTTGTGGTCTATGTGTAATGCTTGGTTATGATTGAAGTGTATTTAGTTATTTTTCAATGGTCTAAGATGTATTAGTTTAACTGAGTTGCAACTTAGTTCAATGATTAGTGGTGTTAGGTGAGATTTGATGGTTTATTCATTGTCAGAAATGGGCTGTTGTACTCATTGTTTTGACAGCTCTTCTTAGCTGTTTTAGACCTTGTAACCGATGTATATATTGCCTAAAAAAAAAAAAAAAAAAAGGATTTTGTCTCTCTCTGTTATGCATATTGCTCTAAAAAAACCGAGAGCTTCATGCTTGTTGTTTCAATGTTTTATGTTTGTGTAATTTTTATGTTTTTGGTATGTTGATGAGCTGATGATTTATCAGAAACAGTGGTATCAGAGCAGTGTTCTTGAGGGGCTGTGAGGTTTTGTTTTTAGTTTATTGAGTGCTTGTGAGGTTTCAAACACTAGAGAGTGAGTGTTAAACACCCATGAGTGCAGACATGGCTGTTGGAAGCAATGCAGGCATCAATTTTCTGGGGAAAACTACCAGATATTGACTGTGAAGATGAAGTCCTATCTAAAAGCCTTCGAGTTATGGGAGTATGTAGCAGAGGACAAGCAAGTTCCTCCATTGAGAGCAAATCCTACCATTGCTCAGATGAAGCAGTATGAAGAAGAGGAAATGAAGAAGGACAAGGCAGTGACATGCTTGCATTCTGCCCTATCTGACTCAGTCTTCACAAGCATCATGCACCTTGAAACTTCAAAATCAATATGGGATGAATTAAAGAACAAGTTCGAAGGTAGTGAGAGGGTAAAGTCAGTGAAACTGTTGACACTCAAAAGGGAGTTTGAGAATATGAAAATGAAGGATTCTGAGACAGTGAATGACTACTCGTCCAAGCTATCAAATTTGGTGAACCAAATGAGATTGTATGGTGATGTAATGGAGGACTACAAGGTAGTTGAAAAGATGTTGGTAAGTTTGCCTGATAAATTTGAGGCAAAAGTTGCAGCTATTGAAGAATCATGTGATCTGAGAGCATTGATAGTCTCAAAAATGGTGTCCAAACTGCAAGCTCAAGAACAAAGGCTTGCATTGAGGAATAACGGTGATATGGAGGAGGCTTTCCTTACCAAGAATAAAGGGAAGCATCAAGGTAAAGGAAATCAAAAGAAGACTGGTTTCAACAATAAAAATGGTGACAACAAAGGCAAAGGCAAGATGGATGCATCAAGTCCAGAATCTGGTCTAAGAGCAAAATTTCCACCATGTACCACTTGCAAGAGAACAAACCATATTGTAAAGGATTGCTGGTACAAGGGGAAACCATAAGTTCAATGCACATTCTACTAGAAATGAGGACACATAGAACAATACTACAAGGCTAGCAAAGTCAACAAACTCAGCAGCCTATGCAAAAAGCTAACTATATATACTGATGATCACTTGTTTATGGTGTCACAAGCATGTATGGCAGCTTCTATAGAGACCTGGTATGTTGAAAGTGGGTGCACAAGCCATATGGCTCGAGATGAAGGCATGTTCACCACACTTGATAGGAATGCAACAACAATAGTGAAGCTGGGGAATGGTGACACTGTGAAGGCTACTGAAAGAGGTAAAATTCTGATTCAAACTAAATCATGCCCTAAGATTATTGATGATGTATTATACATACCCGATTTGGCATAGAATTTACTTAGTGTTGCACAACTATTGAAAAGGGGCTATCCATTGATATTTGAGAGAATTTTTGTATCATCTTAGACTCTAAGAAATCTAAAATTATGAGGCTTAGGATGTATGGCAATAGCTTTCCGATAGACTTCAATCAAGTCAAACAAAAGGCCTTTATATCTAAGCATGATGAATCTAACTTATGGAACAAGAGATTAGGCCATTTCAACTTTGATGCCTTGAATTATATTCAAAAGAATGATATGATTAAGGGGCTGCCAGATTTGCACAGAATTGAGGGTTTGTGTAGTTCATGTCAGATTGGAAAGTTACATAGGAAGCCTTATGTTTCAGGAGTTATTAGAGCCAAATGCAAACTAGAACTAGTGCATTCAGATTTATGTGGACCTATGAGCACTCCATCCTTGAACCAAAGTCTATATTTCTTGCTTTTTATTAATGATCTGACCAGGATGACCTGGGTTTACTTTTTGAGCAACAAATCACAGACCGTTGACATGTTTAAAAGGTTCAAAGCAATGGTAAAAAATGAAAATGATTGTAGGTTGAAGAAGCTTAGAACTGATAATGGAGGTGAATATACCTCAAGCAAGTTCCAAGAATTCTACCAGAATCTAGGCATCAAGCATCAATTGACAGTACCATATTCTCCTCAACAGAATGGTGTGTGTGAGAGGAAGAATAGGACTGTGATAGAAATGGCTAGAAGCCTCTTGGCAGAAAAGAGGCTTCCCAAGCAGTTCTGGGCAAAGGCTGTGTATGTTTCAGTTTACAATCTCAACAAGCTTTCTACAAAAGAAATGATAGATGCAACACCTATGGAAGCATGGTCAGGTTCTAAGCTTACTGTAAAGCACCTAAAAGTCTTTGGTTCTATTTGCTACATGCATGTTCCAGATGCAAAGAGAACAAAGCTTGACAGTAAGGTAAAAATGGGCATCTTATTAGGCTGTGCTATGAATTCTAAGGCTTACAGGGTGTATAATTTGGAAACAAAGAAGATTTTAGTATACAGAGATATTAAGATTAATGAGAATGCATATTGGAATTGGGAGAAAAATGTAGTTGAGAGAAATGTGTAGCAGACACAAGTGAATTCAGGGCCTAATATGAATGCAGATTGTGATGGAGATTCAAGCAATGAATCTGTTTTTGATGATGGTGCAGTGGTTGAGTCTAATTCTCCAATTTTGAAGACAAGGTCACTTGCTGATGTTTATGAGAGATGTAACATGATGGTCAATGAGCCTTCTTGCTATGAAGAAACTGCTCAAATGGATGGATGGAAGCTTGCCATGAAAGAGAAGCTGATGATAATCAATAAGAACTAGACTTGGGAATTGGTTCCAAGGCCAAATGATAGAAAAGTCATTGGAGTCAAATGGGTTTATAGGACCAAACTCAATCCTAATGGTTCTATAAACAAATACAAGGCAAGACTTGTTGTTAAGGGCTACTCTGAGACACATTTGCTCTTGTGGCTAGGCATGAGACAATAAGGTTACGTGCTGCAAATTCTGCTCAAAATGGATGGACTATATACCATATGGATGTCAAGTCAGCATTCTTGAATGGAATTCTTCAAGAAGAAATTTATATGGAGCAGCCTCCTAGTTTCATCATTGCCAAGCATGAAGGGGATGTCTACAAGCTTCATAAAGCCTTGTATGGCTTGAAGCAAGCCCCTAGGGCCTGGTACAGTAGGATAGACTCCTACTTTATATAAACGGGGTTTAAAAGAAGCCCAAATAAGGCCACTTTGTATGTCAAGACAGATGGAAATGGGGCTAAGATAATTGTATCTCTGTATGTAGATGATTTGTTGTTGACTGGAGGTGATGAAGTTGAAATTATGGAATTCAAGAAATGTATGCTGGCTGAGTTTAAAATGACAGATCTTGGTGAGATGAACTATTTCCTTGGCATGGAAATTCATCAAGTAAAAAGTGGCATTTTTCTTGCTCAAAGAAAATATGGGATGGATATGTTGAGGAAATTTAAAATGGAAAATTGTAATGGAGTTGTGACTCCATTGGCTGTCAATGAGAAGCTCACAAAGATGGATGGTGACGGAAAGGCCGATGAAAGCCATTATAGAAGCCTTATGGGTAGCTTGTTGTATCTCACTGCCACTAGACTAGACTTGATGCATGCATCAAGTCTCTTGTCTCGATTTATGCATGCACCAAGTCTCACACACTTAAGTGTTGGCAAGAGGATTCTTAGATATTTGAAGGGCACCCTAGATTATGGTTTACGATATGAGAAGGGTGATGGTAAATTGATTGGTTATGTTGATAGTTATTGAGCAGGATCACTGGACGACTCAAAAAGCACAACTGGTTTTGCTTTCTCTTTAGGCAGTGGGGTCGTCTCATGGAATTCTAAGAAGCAGGAGGTTGTTGCTCAATCTACTGTAGATGCTGAATATATTGCTGCTGCTGTTGCTACAAATCAAGCTTTATGGTTGAGGAAGATGCTTACTGATTTGCAGCTTCAACAGACCAATGCTTGTGTGATTTTATGTGACAATATGTCTGCCATTGCTATGGCAAAGAATCAGGTGCATCATGGTAGGACAAAACACATCAATGTTAAATTTCATGCCATTAGAGAGGTTGAAAGGAATGGAGAGATTGAGATGCAGCACTGCAGGTCTGAGGATCAGGTTGCTGATATTTTTACCAAGGCATTGGCCTCAAGTCCATTCATGGTTTTAAGGGCAAAGCTTGGAGTCTCCAAGAAAATTTTTAAGGAGGAGTGTTGAATTAAAATTTGTCTAAAGAGACTCCAAAGCTACTACTGTATTTTCTAAAATTGAAGATGTTCAATGTTGCTGTTTCATTATATGCAAGCTTATGCTGGAAAGCTTGCTATTGTGTATGTTTCCGTTTTGTATTTTTTGTTATGGTCTATCTGTAATGCTTGGTTATGATTGAAGTTTATTTAGTTATTTTTCAATGGTCTGAGATGTATTAGTTTAGTTAAGTTGCAACTTAGTTCAATGATTAGTGGTGTTAGGTGAGATTTGATGGTTTATACACTGTCAGAAATGAGCTGCTGTACTCATTGTTTTGACAGCTCTTCTTAGCTGTTTTACACCTTGTAACTGATGTATATATTGCCTTAAAAAAAAAAAGAGAGAGGATTTTGTCTCTCTTTGTTATGCATATTGCTCTCAAAAAACCCGAGCTTTAAGCTTGCTGTTTCAATGGTTTTATGTCTGTGTAATTTTTATGTTTATGGTATATTGATGTGCTGATGATTTATCAGAAACAAAATCGATCACTAGTGTTGAACTTTTTCTAGGATTTTGAAGTTGGGTGCCTTGGTGCCACACTTTTCCACTCAAATTGTGGTGAAACCAACTTGGGTTCTTGATGAAAGTTGGTTTTTTTCAAGTTTAACCACTCGGATTGCCCTTGTACGTACCACATTAAGTACCACATTTTGTTAGTTTTTTGTCGTTATTTTGAACTTTTCATGAATTTAATTGATAAAATTTATTGCTTTGTAAGTTTAGATTTGCGGGTATGTGTTCTTTTAAGGATTTTTAGTGTTTATTGAGGAAGTTTGTTTTTTGATCTTCAAGAAGAAGAAGAGAAGTAGTTGATTATGTCGAAACTTCTTTAATGTGACCTAATAACATCGTCCAGGTGTCTACTATCTAGGGCACGTTTGTGGGTACATTCGTGTCTACTATTATATACGGGGATATAATCATTTTCCCTCCTATAGTTTGTCATATTAGACACTTTGCCCCCTCTAGTTTCAGTAATGGCCGATCTCCCCCCTGAAAACCAAAATATTAGACGTTTTCCCCCTTGCTGTCAGGATTTCAGTTAGATTAGCACTTTGACCGTCAATTAACAAGGGCAATATAGTAACTTTGCTATGAGGACATGAATGAGAATTATTTTTGGAAGGGTAAAAATGTAAAATAAAAATAACATTTAATGATTTATTAAAAAAAACAAATCCATACACAGTTCATCATCATCACCAAATCAAGAGAGAAAACCAAAAATAACCATTGGATTTATTAAACTTTTGTTAGTAACCACTTTTGAAAGTTAATTGTTAATAACCACTTTTTAAAAAAAATTTCACTGTATGTCCATAATTTACTAGAATACCCATGAAATTAGTTTTAAAAAAAAAAACCTCAAACTTGAAATCATGGCTAAAAACTTGAATGTTGAAACTTGAATGTTGAAACTTGAAATTAGGACTAAAATGAAACTTGAAACTTGAAATCATGCCTAAAATGAAATATGTGAAACTTGATTCTCTTTCTTCCCCAAATTCCCAAAATTCACAATTAGTTTTTTTGTTTTTTTTTTTTGTTTCCCCTTTTGCAAATCACATCACCGACTGAGGGGGTCTCTGACGGCCGTAATCTCAGGCGAACGACAGCAGCAGCGGTGCGCAGAAGGACGGCAGCAGCAACGACGACGGCAGTGAAGCGAAGCGCGACGACGGCTCACCCCTTCGTTCGCGAAGCAGCAACGCGCACGGCCCACGGACACGACGATGGCGCTGTCATGCAGCCCAAAAGGTCGCTGGCACTCAGCGAAACCTTCGTTGGCGCTCGGCGACGCCGCACGGGCACACCGACGGTGGCTTTGAAGGAGAGAGAGAGAGAGAGAGAGAGAGAGAGAGAGAGAGAGAGAGAGAGATCGGGGAGAGAGAGGAGAGGAGAGAGAAAGAAAAGAGAAAAAAAGGAGAGAGAGTGTTTTGAGGGGGGGTTTTATATGAGGATTTTCCAGTAATTTTTCAAAAACATGGTTATTAACAATTAAAACTTCATTTGTGGTTAAAAACGAATTTCCCATGATATATGTGGTCATTTTTGGCAATTTCCACCCAAATTAAACCCAAACCTCACAGACATAGTTCACCCAAACAAAAATCCATACCAAATCGAAGGATTGAAGATCAACATCAAACCTCAAAAAACAAACCCTCACAGAACCCATACCAGAAAAAGTTTAAAAAATAAACCCATACCCAAATCGAAGATCAACACCAAACCTCAAAAATCCATACCCAGTTCATCATCATCATACCCAAATTGAAGATCAACACCAAACCTCAAAGAACAAACCCTCAGAAACCTCTCACTCTTCCACCACCACCGTCGCCGCCACTCGCGCCTCTCTCTCATCTCGTATTCAATTCTCTCAGCTCCGACTCGCACTCGCTCCTCTCCTCCGAGTGTGCTCGCCTCTCTGTGGACTGCCTCGCCGCGTTGTTCTCCATCTCGGAGAACGATCCAGAGCTTCTTTTCAAGAGGGAGTGGGCGGTGGTGGAGAGGGTTCTGTGGGTGGAGATTTCTATTTGAGTTTTAGTTTGAGATTTTTTGGTAGTTTGGTGGGTGCAGATCTCTAATGAGGATTTTGGGTTTTTGTGTTTTTCTTTGAAAATGAAGAAGATGATGATGTTGATGATTGAGTGGATGATTATTGAAGAAAAAGAAGAATAAGATCTAGGTTCTGTAAATTATTTTTCTTCGAATGTTGTGATGATGAAGAGAATGGTGATAGAGAGATTCTGTAAGAGAAAAAAAAAATTGCATCAAACTTTCTTAGAAATGATGGAGAGAATGGTGTTGAATTTGGACTGATAATGGTTGTGCCCGTTGTGGTGGTGTTGATGATATTCTGGGTTTGGTTTGATGATGATGGCCACCAATTGTTGAATTTGGTTTTTGGTTTTTAATATTTAATATTTATTTTTGTCTTTTTTTTTTTTTTTTAATTATCTTGACCATAACGGTGGAGATTGAATCATTTTTGCTTTTTGTTTACTTTTCTCTTTTGCTTTTTTGTTTTGTTTTCTCTTTTTCTTTTTTGCATTTTGTTTTCTTTTTTTAGACCCATTTATTTACAATTATTGAAGGGCATTAATGTCTTTTACGGTGAAAATTAACAGTCAACGAGAGTTTTAACAGAAATCCTGACGACAGGGGGGAACGTCTAATATTTTGGTTTCCAGGGGGGAGACCGGCCATTACTGAAACTAAAGAGGGCAAAGTGTCTAATATGGCAAACTATAGGGGGGAAAATGATTATATCCCATTATATATGGCATGTTTATTAATCGAGAATGAAAATGAATTTTTTTTTACTAAAATTGAAATTAATCTTATGGTTTTGAAATCATGAAATTATGTCAAAACTTCTTTAATGTGAGCTGTTCAGGTGTCTATTATTACCTAGTGCCTGTTTATTAATAGGGAATGAAAATGGAAAGGAAACATTTATTAATTGGGAATGAAAATGGAAAGGAATCAAGTTCCATTGGTAAAGAATTAAATTCCCTTACCCTCTATAATTCCCGATAAATAAACACGTCTCTCATTCTGATTTTGTTTGTTTTTTGTTGGCTATATTATTTTTTTTGTCACAAAATTGCCGCTTTTTTTTTTTTTTTTCTTATTTTGTGAAAAGCTGCTTTTTTTTTTTAGAGAAAACCAAAAGTGGCCATACAACTTATCATACTTTTGTTTTTAACCACTTTTGAATTTTTAATTATTAATAACCACTTTTTAAAAAAAAATTCATTTTAGTACCATGAATTACCAGAGTACCCCTGAAAATAGTGTTCTTTAAACCTCGCAACAAACTTGAAATCACGACTAAATTGAAATACACAAACTTGAAATCATGCCTAAATGGAAATAGTAAAACTTGAAATCATGCCTAAAATAGAAATACTAAAACTTGAAATCTGGACAAAATTGAAATTAGGATAAGTTTTTTTTTTTTCCCCTTCTTCTTCCTCATCTTCTTCCTCAAATTCGAATTAGGGTTAGGTTTTTGTTTGGGATTTTTACAAACCACATCGCCGGCACACCTAGCTGCCGGAAAGACTCCCGGTCGTCGATCCAACCAGCGGCGGACGAACCAGCGGCGCACGACCCCCGTCGCGGCATCGCTTGGTCGTTCGTGGTCGTCGCTGGTTCGTGCGACCAACCAACAGCTGGTTCATGGTCGTCGGTGGTTCGTGGCGTGGCCGAGATGCTTGTCGACGCTCGGCGGCCGTCGACCATGCCGGCGAGAGAGAGATCGCGTTGAGAGAGGGAGATCGGTGAGAGAGGGAGATCAGAGCAGAGAAGAGGAGAGAGAAAGAACAAGAAAAGAAAGGAGAGAGAGAGAGCTGATTTGGGGGTTTTATATGAGGGCTTTTGAGTAATTTCTCAAAAACATGGTTAAAAACAATTAAAAGTATGCATGTGGTTAAAAACGAATTTCCTATAATATATGTGGTCATTGTTGGTAATTTTCACTTTTTTTTTTCTTCCCATTTTTTTGAGGAATCTCCCAATTCGTTTTAGGAATCCTTGTTTCATTGAAATCTCTCACAACTCTTCTTTTCAATACGACTTGACTTCTTTAGCAAATAATGGAATTGCAATCTTTGACTCGGCAACAACAATCTATTTTGGCTCCCTCCCTGCAAACCTAATATCACTCGTTTTGCCAAGAGATAGTGTTGGTTTTCATTGGGATTTCAATTGGTAATGTTTTCCTTAATTTAATCTCTCTAATTAGGTATAATTTTAGGTATTTAGAAAATTAATTGCAGTTACTTTACTGGGCAAGAACAATCTATTTTAGCTTCCTCCCAACGAACCTGAAACATTAGAGCATCTCCAATGCAATCCTGGCATGTGAAAAAAAAAGATGTCATGTTGGATAAATAGACGTGATATTAATAATTGTGTCTCCAATGCAACCATGTATATTCAACATCAAGCTGATGTGGCAAAAAAAAATATTAGACATTGTCAACATGACCGTTCACTTTCAAACAGTCTGCTGCACAGCTATTTTTTAGGTTGACTCAGCAAACATTTAAAATTGACATTAATTTTTCATATATTTTTGGTAAGGAAATAAAATAAATAATAAAAAATAAAATAGGAAAAAAAGATGGACACGTCATTAAAAAAATTGTGTTTTAGACAGAAGCATTAGAGACCAAATTTTGAGTTGATTGTCTATCAAGTTTATTTTCATGCCACATAGGAAGCAAGTCTCCTGACATTGTTGCCATGCCAACAATTATTGGTATACAAGCCATTTTTGCATTGAAGATGCACTTACAATAATCTCTTTGTTTTTCATTGGAAGGATATATAAAGTAAATAAATGGTTGTGGAATATTGTTTGGGCTGAAAGAAAGAAAACGAAGAAAAAATTATTGTTCATATAATTTTATTTTCATTTTTCTGGTTTTGACAATTATTTGAAGGTCTTGTAATCAATTACAATATTACTTGAGCTTTTCAAAGAAGCATTACTTGAAGTTTTCCAAAATCATTCTACCAAATAAAGAAAATTATTAGTGATTTGGGACTTGGGGACAACAAAATTGATGAATGTAACGATTGTATGTTGTACTGGAAAGAAAAAGCTCAAGAGACGAAATATACAGTGTGAAACTTCTTGATGAAAAGAGATGACAAATGATGAAAATCAGTCGTCTCTCTCGAATCATAAAGTTCGAGCTAAGGTTTTGCGTCTCACTTTCTATTGATACCAAGACTTCAAAGATATCTTATGTCAAACAAAAATGTTTCTTTTTTATGCAATGACATGAGAGAGAACGTGTTAAAGACGGTTTGTTGAAGCGTCATGCAGATTGGAAAAAAATTGATAATCATTATCTTGATTTTACTTTAGATCCTCGTAACATTAGAATGGACCTAGCAAGTAATAATTTTAATCCATTTGGTACAATGAGTATTTCTCATAGTACGTGGCCGGTTGTCTTCATGATATACAATTTGCCACCTTGCAACCAAATTTTATCATGTAATTACTTATTCTTGGACCTACTGCTCCCGAAAATGATATCGATGTTTACTTACATCAATTAATAGATGAGTTAAAAGAGTTACAGGAGAATGGTCTTAGGACATTTAATGCCTCAACAAATCAAAATTTCAATATGCGTGCAACATTATTATGAACTATTAATGATTTTCTGGCATATGCCAATTTGTCACTATATAGCACTAAATGTTGTTTCGCTTGCCCGTATTGAAATAAGATACCCATCACAATAAACTAAAACATTGGAGTAAATATAGTTATTTTTCTACCATTTTTCTGTGATATTATGGTTCATTTACTGATTCATGTGGCTGATAAGGCAAATGTTGTTGGACCAGTGCAGTATTGATGGATGTATCCAATCGAAAGGTATCAATTTATGTTAGCAACACTTTTATATGTAGTATAATATGTCAATTAAACACAATAAACTTATTTATTTGCACTTTTTAACTTAACAACATGTATTTGCGTACATTAAAATCATATGTATGCAATAAATGTTATCCAAAGGGTTATATAGCATAAAGGTATTTGGCTGGAGAGTGCTTAACATTTTGCTCTCAATATTTGTTTGGAATAGAAACAAAATTCAACCGATCCCCAAGGATTGTTGATGACCCGATTCAAATGGGGGAGAGATTATCAATATTTACAAGTATAGGTTGTGGAAAAGGGAAAGAAGATGTAATTTGTTAAGATAATCTAGTTTTTTTCTCAAGCGCATATATACGTACTATTTAATTGCAATGAAGTTGAATATTTTATCAGGTAAATCAACTAAATTCATTCTCAATAACATTTTACGTAATTAGAAATGCGTTTTTTTAATTAATCACATCCATAACACTGCAGACAACATATTCGAATATTACTTGCATCCATAATAAGACATTTCCCAATTGGTTTCAAACAGAGGTAATAAGAACATTAAATATACAATAGAACCCTTCAAAATTAATATTCTTGGGACCCACCCTTGAGTATTAATTTAGAGGGGTTACGTTATTAATCTGAAGAGTTTTACCTTGTAAAGTGTTATTTTAACTCAGAAAATATGTGAAATTTGATTTTCTTGTTAAGGGAATGTTCCTTTTCTGGATTCCTTGTTTAGTTTATTTTCTTCTTCGGGGAAAGGTTATTTTATTTTTTCAAGATTCCCACAATTGCACTACCTATGGAAAATCAAAAGGTTTTGCATCTCCTTAACAATTGCACTACCCATGTACCACTTACAGAGCTACCTAATCACATCCAACTCAGGAACACCACGGTGCAGTACTATCTGCCTCCAAATTTGAAGAAGAAGTGTGTTACACTCCAAATGAAGAGGATATCATCAATGATATCACAAGGCAGAATAATGATGGTGTGGTTGAGATAGATGAGAACGACGACAATAGTCATGAAATACCTAAAATCTCTACAAGGCTGTTGAAATGCTAAATTTAATCGAAACCTTTTGGCTACAACAAGAAGTTGATCACAATATCTTCTTGAGGATAATTCAAAAGATGAATGATGAAGTCAAAAATATCAAACATGATGGCCTAGTGTAAATTAGCATCTTGAAGTACTTTTTTAGTTCTTGAATAATATGTAAAATATTTTGTGCTTTTATGAAATTATTAATTTATACAACAGTCAAGACCGAAATTTCACATTAGGTTTCAAAAAGAAATTATTAATTATTACGATATAGGGGCTTATTAAATTTTAATATCTAACTTTAATTAAATTACTTATTTTAATATTAATACATTTATTCTAACATTTAAAAACTATATTTTTAATATTGATTAAAAAATGACAAGATGAGGTTGGCCCGATAGTATACCCCTCACATCCATACTACAATATTGAGGGTTCAACCTTCCGCCCTCCCCATCCCCAAACCTCGAAAGGGCTCGAAATTTAAATAGCACTTTATGGGGTGCCTTTTGGGGAAAAGTCACCAACTTATTAACTTAAGTTTAAAAGGCACTATTTATGGTGACCAGACAAAAATACCCCTTCATTTGTCGGTTTGTGAGTTTTTTCAAACGTTGAAAGAAAAACCTTTGACAGAGAAACGGACGGACAACAGAACCAAAATCAGACGGTGAACCACCGGAACAGTAGCGATGTCGACGAGAGTTGAACGGCGAAGCAGAAGGAGTGAGGTAAGCATTTTCATTCTCGTTTTCGAATAAGATTGTGTGTTTGTTGACCAGGTTAGGTTAGGGTTTTATTTTAGGAAAAAAAATTCTTTGAAAACGATGAAGATTTGGGTTTGATTAGTTGAATCGAGCCGTTTTGTAGTTGAATCGAGCCTTTTTGTAGTTGAATCGTGCCTTTTTGTAGTTGAATCGTGCCTTTTTGTGAATCGAGCCTTTTTGTAGTTGAATCGAGCCTTTTTGAACTTCAGTCGAGCCTTTTTGTAGTTGAATCGAGCCTTTTTGAACTTCAATCGAGCCTTTTTGAACTGTGTATTGTAATCGAGCATTTTGGTGTTGTAATTGAGCCTTTTTGTGATGTAATCGTGCCTTTTTGAACTGTGTTTTGTAATCGAGCCTTTTGGTATAGTAATCGAGCCTTTTTGTGTTGTAATCGTGCCTTTATAAACTGTGTATTGTAATCGAGCGTTTGTGTATTGAGATCGTGCCTTTTTGTGTTGTAATCGAGCCTTTTTGTATTGTAATCGTGCCTTTTTGTGATGTGATCGAGCCTTTTTGTATTGTAATCGTGCCTTTTTGAACTGTGATCGAGCCTTTTTGTACATTTATGTATAGCGTTTTTTTTAGTGTATTCGAGCCTTTTTGAACTGTTTTTGAGCCTTTTTGAACTGTTTTCGAGCCTTTTTGTACTGTATTCGAGCCTTTTTGAACTTTGTATTGTGATCGAGCCTTTTGTATAGTAATCGAGCCTTTTTGTACTGTGATCGTGCCTTTTTGCACTGTGATCGTGCCTTTTGACACTGTGATCGTGCCTTTTTGTATAGTGATCGTGCCTTTTTGTACTGTGATCGTGCCTTTTTGCACTGTGATCGTGCCTTTTGACATTGTGATCGTGCCTTTTTGTATAGTGATCGTGCATTTTTATACTGTGATCGTGCCTTTTTGTACTGTATTCGAGCCTTTCTGAACTGCATTCGAGCCTTTTTTGAACCTTGATTTTTTAGGAGTTTTCATGAACTTATATGGTTTTTTTTTATGTGAATATGTAGAGGGTGAATCTGAAGGATTTCCTGAAAATCCCTGTGGGAGAATGGTTCCACGGAAAAATTATTCGGCATGACCATGTGAATGACATTACAGATGTCCACAACGCACTTGAAAGTGTACGTGAACTTCTTCGGATGGAAGACCATCGTCGGTTTACTGAGTCCTGCTTCGGTCATTTACTTCACATGCATTAGGAGATGAATTTTTCGGCTGGAATTGTCCATCGGATGCTTTTGCGCGAGTTGCATCACGACGGGCCAGAAGATGAGATAAGATGAGATGAGATTTTTGTTAGGTAAGCATACGGTCCGATTCTCGAAGGTTGAGTTCTGTGTAATCACCGGATTGAAGTTCGGAATCATTCCCGACCTAGCAAGTTATGAGATGGTACAAAATGGCATACACGACCGATACTTTCAGGGTCGAGTCGTAGAGAATGAAGACCTAAAAGCGGTGCTGCGAAATGGTCTTTTTGAGCAGCAGTACGATGCGGTGAAGCTGTCATTATTGTTTTTGCTGAACTGGATACTGATGGGGGTGGACGAGAGATATAAAATTCCATTATGACAGTTTCAGCTAGTTGAGGACTTGGACGCTTTTGATGCATTCCCGTGGGGCGCATACGTGTATAGGCGGACTATATCTGGTTTGAAGCATGCTTTGGATGGTCAACGGCAGCGGTCCGAACAACGACAGCAACAACAGGCCACGGCTAACACCACTAAGACGTATAACATATACGGTCTAGCGCACGCATTATTGGTGAGAATTTATAATTTGCAGCCGTACTTTAATAGAAAATATTTTATATCACTAATGTGTTATCTATTATGCAGATATTTGCTTTTGAGGTTATCCCGGACCTTAGCAGCAATAAGCACAAATGTGGGGAACGCAGGGTAATCGAGCTACCCCCTCCACGTATTCTGAAATGGGAGTTGACTGCGCGACCACGGGGGAAAACGCTGGATAAGATTTTCACTGAAAGGGTAAGTATTGATGTTGTTAATGTTTATTATTTTCAGTATGTTTGCAATTACAATGATGTCACTCCGATTGCAGATGTTTGCGCGGGCTGAATTGGTGCCTACGGAGGCTGAGAGGCGTCAACAGTACTACGAAGGCATAAACCTGGGAGACAGTTTATATGATGACGATGCCGTAGATTTACCTCGTGACCGCCCGGATCTCGATAGACATAAGACTGCCGGACCCAGTGATACAGAGGAATCATATTACGGACCTAATGATATGGATCCTCAGTATTCTGCACCTTATGATCTGGAGGGCTTAGAGCCGGAGGTTGATATTGGTAGTGAGAGTCCCACGAGGTCTAGGCGGATACCTTTCAGTCAAGCCAGACAACCACGACCTAGACCTAGTGATTCAGACCCGGAGGGTCGCAGTCCTATTCCCGTGAGGCGTAGGCGGGTACGATTCACGTTGCCCAGACGGCCTGCACTTGAAGGTCAGCAACCTGAAGGCGTTGAAGACCATCCAGAGGTACATAAGCATTTTTTTAACCGCATGCTTTACTTTCCATTGATTTAATAGTTTTAGTACTGACAGAGTCTGCAATCCTTTCAGGGCTGGGAGCAGAAATTAGCAGAAGTGATAGATGTTGTTCGAACATTACGGACGGATGTCATGGATGCTATCCAAAAGAATGAAGAGAAAAGAAATTCACAGCATCTGGAGTTGGTGGCTATGATTCGGACGCTACAGGGTCCGACGTCGCAGGGTCCACCGTCGCAGGGTCCGCCGTCGCAGGGGCGTATGGAGGAGGATCCACCGTTCGATGACCAACCATTTCATGACTATGATGGTGCATTCAGTACAGGCAGGACATGTACTGATCATGATGAGACAGGCTCAGGGGCCAGACATGGGGAGGCATATACTACAGACACAGTACCCGAGCAGCAGGCTCCTGATGTGGTAGGACAACCGGCGGTCCCCGCTGATACAGAGACATCATTATTGGAACGTATACCATCGTAGGCAGTCACCGCAGACCGCTCATCACAGCTGCTGCATGATCCTGTTGATATCCATGAGCTGTCCACTGACCGCACGTCGCAGCCTCCGATCGACCAAAGCATAGCCGACCCCTCCAGGCGATCCTCGAGGAGAGATTTGGTTCTTCAGATTCCACGGTCACAGGTTGATCAACGGGGATCGAGTTCCTCCTCAGACCGCACCGATCGCCATGGTCCGGAACAGACTCCCTCACCCCTAAGGCATGGAGACCGAATTCGACGTTGAGGTTGGATGGAACGGAGCCCATACACAGACCCCTGTCTACCAAAGAGGGCACGGGTGATGCCGCCGCCGACACATGAATGGAATCCACATGGACTGTTAGATCCTGAACAGCTTGCGGCATACGAAGACTACAAGAGGAGCATGTCGGGGGAATTGTAAGTATTACATTCTGTTTATAGTTTTTTTCGACAAATATGTAAGTCAGTATTATGTAACTTTTTCCTTACTTATGCAGACGTGATGTGGATCTGCACGACCCAGTTGGTGTTCCTGTCACTTGGTTCCACCGGTTGCAAACCAACTTCATAGAGTTTGAGGATACTGTATGTTCCTTCCTTAAACTGTCTTTATAAAACTCAGTCATAAATGGTTGCATCCTAACAATACAAACTGTTCAGATTTTCAGCACATTGACTCATACTTGAAGATTGTCCGGAGGCGTCAGCGATTGCACCCCACTGTCTACGGTTCGAGGATTAACATACTGGATTCACAATTCTTTATAAGTGTTAATATTATACGGTTTTCGCTTCGACATTGATGTGTTCATACATCTTCTGCCTAACGTTTCAGTTAATTTTCTTTCAGACATTGTTAGATCACTAATGGGACAGAATCGGCACTGGTGAGGAGAGGAAACCCCCATCAGGTTGGTCTGTGTTTAAGTAGCAGTGGTCCCGTGATGAGCTTATGGTGGTCCGTGGGGAGCTCCCGTTAGGGAATCGGCCTTGGCACGATGTTGACATTGTAAGTGTTTATTCGAGTTTTGCGTCTATGTTTATTCGAGTTTTGATAACACCTTGGAGAAACACCTGCGGGTTCTGATTCCTTGCAACGTTGGAGGTATGCATTGGGTCATGGCCAACATCGATCTGCAGTATGGGCACATTCTTGTGTTTGACCCGTTCAGACGGGATGTCCCATTTAGGCACAGGAATGCCCAGTTTGCATGTCTGCGCTATTTGCTACCCTCTCAGCTCTATACGGTGCACTTTCACAGGAATAGACAACCGGGTGACAAGACTTACAAAAAGAGGGATGGACCGTTTCGGATGTTATTTGTGTCAGCCGACCGGGTGCCCCAACAGGAATCGAGGTATGACTATTTCAAGTTGTTATTCTATCCCAATTGGTGAAGAAATGTATCAATGCTAATGGTTGTTCATGTGGTTAATTGCAGGGGAAACTGTGGTGCCCATACGTTGAGAATGATTGAGTACCTGACGGCAAACAGGGATACATTCGATTGGACGGAAGCCGATATGGCCATCATCCGGCAAAAGATGGCCGTGGAGGTTTATTGTAACTCCAGGACGTTGTAGTTGTTGTACATAACAGAGCTGTTGTTAATGAAATTATTAATTTTTTATTTCAAGTTGTTTGTAGTTCAAAGTTCAACTAAATTCAAAAATATTTTCGAACATAAAATATTTCTAAAATATTAACATATATCAAAGCATACACAAAGTTAAAAAGTACCATATATTGACATATATCAAAGCATACAAAAAGTTAAAAAATACCATATATGAGTATATCAACTGGTATGGTGACTTGTGGAAATAAACAAACTACAGCAGTTAAAATCCAAAACACATGTCTAAAACATAAGCCCTAAGATGATTGCATCGTTCATCTTTTCGTCCTCTCTAGCTGAAACTCGTTGCACTCAAATAAACATCACTAACTCTGGCCTACTGTATATGTTATTATGCTCGTTGTCTAGTGTTGGATAAGCAGCCACAAGAGCATCTTCAGTGCCAATATATAGGGAGTTGTAAATCTTCCAGTACACTTCCCTAACCTTCCGAGCAGGATGGAAAAGCCCCTACAGCAACACCCAATGCAACTCTCATCCCTTCAAACTCTTCCATGACAGCATTTATGATGTGGGGTCAAGTCTCCTCTTCTAAGACTCCATTCATTCCATGATAGAGTCTTTCTGAGGGCACGTTTGTTTGTTGTGTCCAGTTGAATGACAAATGCTGCACTTGCGACGGTATTGTTCGGGTACAATAGTACTAGGACCTTCATTAACCATAGGCGGGTTGGAACACTTCCTGCTGTTATGTCCTGGTTGTCCACATCTTCTACACGACTGTGTGGCTGTCTTTTCTAAAAACGAGACATGTCGACCCTCCATCGGGCGACCGGATTGTCTCTTTGTCCTTGGATTTAAAACCACCCGCGCTGCGATGTCGGATGGCACTACCCATGAAGAAGGATGACCAATAGGCATTATAGGAACCGAGTATGCATCAATAAGTGTCTCCCTCTTGTTGTAGTCTGCACAAAGAGATGTGAAATCCAAGTTCCGCTCCCTACAACAATGAAAACAGTGAGATTCACGTTTAGGTACTATAAAGCAATAAATGGACAGAGTCATGTACCTTGCCGCTGCGAGTGCGTGTGAACATGGTAAAAAGTCCATTTGGAATTTGTTGCATATGCATGTCTTCCGGGCTAAGTCAACCGTCCACTGTTTTGTCTTGTGTCTGACGGAAAATATGTTCCAGTCAATTGCATTTACGGTCATATAACCACATTTCTCGACACGTTTGAGGATCACAAGATGTGCTGCGTCGGTCAATCGATGACGCATTGACCGTGCATTTGTATGACGATCGTGGAACCACTTTTGTAGCATATTCCGAATGAACTCTGCCAGTGTCATCAATGGCAGTTGCCGTGCAAATTTTAGGCATGAGTTTATGCACTCTGCAACATTTGTTGTCATCAACCTGTACCTTCTTTGGGGGCAATGAACACGGGACCACTTGTGTGGACCGGCATCAATGGCATAATCGTATGCACCCTTGTGCAGCCTACGTAACTCCTCCATGTGGCGATCGTAGTGGATTTGGCTGTACGACCTAGCAGCGTTATCCATTATGTCGGCAACATCTTTTCTGTGGAATCGCTTCTTCATATTTTCACCAAAATGCCAGCAACATATGGTATGGGTTGCATAAGGAAACACTTTAGAAATCCCTGCTTCAATGCTTGCATGATGATCGGAAATGAAAACCAGATCATCTATATGACCAATGGCACCTTTCAAGCACTCCAAAAACCACTCCCATGAAAGGTTGTTTTCTGAGTCACCGTACCCAAAAGCAATTGGATACACCTGTTCGTTTCCATCTTGTGCAGTTGCCACAAACATTGTACCCCCGAATCTTCCCTTCAAATGGGTACCATCAACTGCAATCACAGGACGCATACACCTCCGAAAACCTCTAATTGAGGACCCTAACGACATAAAAAAGTAAAGGAATTTACCATCATCTGCGCACTGTAAGTTTGTGACTGTGCTTGGATTTTACTGTTCCAAAACGTATGCAAAATATGGCAGCAGTTGGAAACTTTCTTCATGCGTTCCATAGGTCAATGACAATGCATAATGCAGGGCATCATGTGCCTTACTGTACATGATTTGGATGCCATACATTGTTTTCATATCGGCGATTATGTCCTTCGGACGCATGAGACGACCATCGGCTTGTTGAAGTCTAGGTGCAACGACTTCTGCGATTGTGGTTGCACTAGCTTGTCGATGGCGACGGTGAATCTACTCCAAGGGACAGGTGTGTTCGTTGATAAAACTTCTGACTTGAAAATAAGTCCCTTCTTCTCTCCTCACCGCTCTTAATTTCCACGTACAGTCGTCAATGATGCAAATCAGATGTAAAGTTGTCTTATTGGACCTTTTCACCTTCCATTCAAAGTTCTGACGCATCGCAAAATCGCCAACTAGCCTCTTCAAATCCTTTTTACTCGGGAAAAATTGACCCTTATAAATCATGGTTCTCGGTTCTTGCGCTTCCAAGGTGTTGCTTCTACCAGTACCAAACGAGTATGAATTTACTCCCGGAATAACCCAAGTTGTCGCATTAACAGAATCAGATGTTGTCACATTATAACGGACCTCGGAAGTCCCAGGCATATCTGGTGTAGTGCCACTAATTCCTTCTACACGTCTACCATGTGTTTGCTTATGTGCATGCTCTTCATCCGCATTTTGCAAATCATCAACATGTTCATTATTTGCCTCATTATCCATCTCATGGTTCGGGTAATTGTCATTGTTCTGCTCATTGTACTGCGCATCAAACTGCTCAATTCGACAACCAAACACATCACCAAATTGAGTCTCAGCGGCATCTACATGGTTAACCACAACTTGTGGGACACCAAACATGTTTCTCCTACTTTCGCTGCCACTCCTTTGGGTGAACACTTGGTTGCTACCACTAAAGGATCCAAATTGTAGGGTATTTTCAGGAGGAGGAATATCATTCCCTAACACATCTCCAGCTGTCCGCTCAATAAGACTGACACATACTTGAGGGATCACTCGATCTTCCCCTAGCATAAACTGGACATCGTCGTCATTGCTTATAAATGTGCGACACGTACTGCCAGGAACTATTGATATTGATGACAAATCAACGTTGTATTTGTTTACATCATAGTTCACAATGGTATGCACGATCGCCACCAATTCATCGTAAGTCAAATTCTTTGACACATACATTCCTCGGTTATCAGATCCAACGAACCTCTGACTTCCGTCGAGTAACTGCTCCCATCGACCGTTGTAAGATATTACTATTCTAATCCGATTCATGAGGCTGTCAAATTAATAATCACAAACCATTAAAAATGACACGATTTCAGTTCAAAAAGGCACGATTTGAAAAGGCCACGATTTCAGTTCAAAAAGGTACGATTTCAGTTCAAAAAGGCACGATCTCAGTTCAAAAAGGCACGATCTCAGTTTTAAAAGGCACGATCTCAGTTCTAAAAGGCATGAATTTGTAGCAAAAAGGCTCGATTCATGACCAAAAATGCACAACATTTTTTTTTAAAAGGCACGAATGAGGACCAAAAAGACACGATTTTGTAGCAAAAAGGCTCGATTCATGACCAAAAAGGCAAGAAATGTTTTTTCAAAAAGGCACGATTCATGAGTAAAAATGCAAGATTTTGTAAGGCTCGATTCATGAGCAAAAAGGCACGATTTTGTAGCAAAAAGGCAGGAAATGTGTTTCACAAAAGCACGATTCATGACCAAAAAGGCACGATTTTGTTTCAAAAAGGCTCGATCCATGAGCAAAAAGGCACGAATTTGTAGCAAAAATGCTCGATTTTGTTTAAAAAAGGCACGAAAGGTTTTTCAAAAAGGCACGATTCATGACCAAAAAGGCACGATTTTGTAGCAAAAAGGCACGATTTTGTAGCAAAAAGGCTCGATTTTGTTTCAAAAAGGCTCGATTTTGTTTCAAAAAGGCACGAAAGGTTTTTCAAAAAGGCACGATTTTGTAGCAAAAATGCTCGATTTTGTTTCAAACAGGCACGAAAGGTTTTTCGAAAAGGCACGATTCATGACCAAAAAGGCACGATTTTGTTTCAAAAAGGCTCGATTCATAAGCAAAAAGGCACGAATTGTTTCAAAAAGGCTCGAAAATAAAAAGAAAAGTTCTTAAATTATAACAATGGCTTCAGTTTAACAAAATACTAAAATGCTCGAAATATTCAAACAAGCAGGATCAAGAAATATTACCTTATTTTACTGAAGAAGAAAGTCGAGGCAACACCTTGAACTTTTATTTGTAGAGAGACAGAGTAACTGAGTTAAATCCTACTGACGTTTTTGTTGCAAGTGTGGACAGACAAAAGACCAAACTGAATAACATAAATCATTAACTAAGGGCAATTTTGGTAGTTCACCACAATAGGTGCCTTTTAAACTTAACTTATTAACCCACTGACATTCTCACCAACTCAGTTTAAAATGGTGACAGTTTCCACCATTTCCACAACCTCGAAATATTGAAAAATAATTTCAATAATTTTTTAACCAATTTTTGTTTAAAATAATTATATTTTTCTAATTAAATGATTTTATTTATTTAAAAATTAATTTAATATAATTTTATACTAACCTCTCACCAAAAATAAATAAATAAATAAAAAAATTTCAATTATTTTAAGATTGGATTGATCAATCCCACGTTTGTGGTTTACATGAAATTGGATTTTTCCAATCCCATGTACACCAATAATCCTGTTCTGCCACAAGGCCAGGACAAAATACTATCCCAGCTCTTTGTTTTTTGTTTTTTAATCTCTAACTTTAATTAAATTACTTATTTTAATATTAATACATTTATTCTAACATTTAAAAACTATATTTTTAATATCGATTAAAAAATGACAAGATGATGTTAGCCTGGTGGTATGCCCCTCACATCCATACTACGATATTAAGGGTTCGACCTTCCCCTTAATAGACAAAAGAACAGAGAGTCGGAGAGTAATAGACAATTTATTTTCTAATATAAAGGTTAAAATAGCTGCACAACCCATTTACACCTCCATCTATAACCAATTTATTAATTTTTTCTAATATAAAGGAAATCAACAGGCAAACAAAGTTACAGATAACCTTGGCAATCAGCCAAAACCCACCAATTTATTAATTATATATAATAATATTAGTGGAAATTGCCAAAACTGACCACTCTAATTATGGGAATTTCTTTTTTAACCACATGCATACTTTTAATTGTTTTTAACCATGTTTTTGAGAAATTACTCAAAAGCCCTCATATAAAAGCATCCCAATCAGCTCTCTCTCTCTCTTTTTCTCTTTTTTCCTTTCTCTCTCCTCTGCTATCTCTCTCCCGATCTCTCTATCTCCCCGATCTCTCACTCTCGCCGGCGTGCTTTGTGGGTCGCCGAGCGCCGGCGACCTTCTGGGCACTTCGCGGCAGAGGTTCTAGGCTTCGCTGCTTCGTCGTGCGTCGTCGTCAGCGAACCAAGGCGGCAGAAGGCGTCGTCGTCATCCGCGAACCAAGGCGTCGTCGTCGTCGTCCACGAGCCAAGGCAGCGTCGTCGTCGACGTCGGAGCTTCCTCTCCGCCGGCAACGTGATCTGCAGAAAAAATGGAACAAAAAAAAAAAAACAAAAAACCTAAGTTGAGGAATTTGGGAAATTGGGGAAGAATGGAAATTAGCCATGATTTCAAGTTTCACATATTTCATTTTAGGCATGATTTCAAGTTTCACTTTTCATTTTAGCCATGATTTCAAGTTTCAACATTCAAGTTTTAGCCATGATTTCAAGTTTGAGGTTTTTAAAAAAAAAAAACTATTTTCAGGGGTACTCTGGTAATTTATGGTACTACACTGAATTTTTTTAAAAAAAGTGGTTATTAACAATTAAAAATTCAAAAGTGGTTAAAAACAAAAGTATGATGTTTTGGATGGCCATTTTCGGTTTTCTCTCATTCCATTTTGTAGAAGTGTATGACAACAAAAGAAAGAACAAATAACGTAATTGTAGTTCTATTAATATATATATATATTGTTTTTTTTTTTAATTCCAAACCCAATCCTAGTATTCAAAACGTAGTATCAAAATTTCACAATCGCACACAAATTGAGAAACTCTCTCGCTCTTTTGCTCTCATGCATATGGCAATCACTATGAAAAAAATCATCACAATCTGGCAAATCATCCGTTTGAAACAAGTAATGAAGCATTGGAAGGCCAGGAGCCTCAAACACAAGCTTACACTCTCCGACTCCAGCTCAACGGCCGCCTCACCGCCGTTAGGACGTCCCAAACATCATCATCACATTATGTCCGGTTTCTTTGCGGTTTAGGTGGGTGAAGACCGGAAGTGATTCTTGATCCCAACCAGGTTCGTGAACCTCCCAATCTTTGTATATCTTCTGAAAAAAGCAGAAGAGGAATATGGGTTTAAGTGCAATGGAGGCATTGGTTTGCCTTGTGAGGTTGACTTGTTTGAAGAAGTTTTGAAGTTTCTTGTAAAAGATGAGATGAAATATGGAAGTTTAGAGGTGAGTGAGTTCTTGAAGTTGATTCAAGAGATGGAATTTGATTCATTTTCATGCAAGGAAAGTCCTCTTCATCAAAGCTTCATGCCTTTACTACTTAAAAGTTAGGGAAAATCGTATTTTAGTCCCTATAGTTTGCCTTAATCCAGGTTTAGTCCACGGTTTTTTGGTATTGTAACTTTCAGTCCATCTGTATACTGATAATATGAATTCTAGTCCCTACCGTCCAATTCTGTTAGAGTTCCGTCAAGTCAACGAGGGTCAATGAGGGTAAATAGGTAAATTCATCAGTGAGGACATGAAAGGTAATTAAGGCTGAAGGCTATAAAGGTAATTTGATATATATAATAAAAAATATATTAAATAAAAAATAAAATAAAAATAAAAATAAAAAACAAATCAATAAATAAAAACAAAAAAAAATCAATAAATATTAAATATTAAATATTAAAAACGAAAATAAAAATAAAATCCTCCTCTCAATCTCTCATCTCTCATTCACGATCTCTCATCTCTCTATCTCTCATCTCCTCACCAATCTCTTTCTCTCTTTTCTTCTTCTTCTTCTTCTTTCTCGAATCCTACACAAATCATAGAAACCCAACACCTCACCATTTGAATTTGTTTGTCGAACACCGTAAGATTCGCGTCACGCTAGATCATCGTCTTCTGGGTCAGCCCAGACCACCTTTGAAGCCGACGATCTGCCCCTCTGCGTCGGAGAACGGCACCGACGAAGGCGTGAGGAGTGAGGGGATCGAAATTTCTGTTGTTTTGAGGTGTTTAATCTTAGGGTTTTCCATTATGTTCATAAGTGTTTAATTTCTCTTTTCAATCTTGTTGAATCTGTTTAGGGTTTGAACTAGAATTGTATTGGATGTGTGTTTAATCGATTAGAATCTGGTAATTTGCATGTGGTTGATCTGATCTATGATATCAGAATTATGTTGCAGCAGTTGAGCAATTCGCAGGTGTGTTTTGCTCCTAGAAACTCCAACTCGGTGGCTGATGAGTTAGCTAAGAGGGGGCTGCAGTTGGAAGGGGAGAATGTGGTATGGAGTGTTTTCTAAGGATTCGTGTACTGGTTTCTTTTTTGGTTATGGGGTTCCGACTCTTTCCCCTGTTTTCTGGGTTGCTTGGTGCTTCCCTGGTCTGTTGTTTTTGTTGTTCTTGTTGGTTTGAATAAATTGCCGTTTCAAAAAAAAAAATTCGATTAGAATCTGTTGTTCTTGTTGGTTGTGTTGTTTTTAATCTGTTGTTTTTGATTAGTTGTTATTTCTGGATTGGGTTGAACTGGTGTTTGGTAACCGGGAAAATGAAAGAAAGTATGATAGAAAATGAAAAAAAAAAAAAAAATAGACCATTTGGGTTTGTGTTTCGTATCTAAGAACTGGGTTGAACTGTTATGGGTTTGTGGTTGGAATTTGTTTTCTCATTTTTTATATATATAATAATTTTTTATTTTTTAAATAAATAAATCCCCACCATCCATCTAAGATTTGGAAGGTGGAGATTTAAAATATTTTATTTTTAAATTGTTCTAAATTTTTAGTTTGTTAGAAAAAAAAAATTTGTTTTTTTCATACAATTATTTATTTATTTATTAAATAAATAATCCCCACCATCCATCTAAGATTTGGATGGTGGAGATTTAAAAATTTTTATTTTTAAATTGTTTTTAATTTTTAGTTTGATAGAAATTTTTTTCTCATTTTTTTATATAATTTTTTTTTTAATTTTTTAAATAAATAAATCCTCACCATTTTTATTTATTAAATCTGTTTTTAATTTTAGTTTTTTTTAATTTTTAATTAAGGGTAAAACGGTCTTTTCCATGTTATTAGCAACCTTCAGGGGCAATACAGTCATTTAGGTCGACTGACATGGCAGAATCTGTCTTTTGACAGATTCTGTCACAGAAGGACTAAAAGTTACAAAAAAAAAAAAACCATGGATTAAACCCAGAATAAGGCAAACTACAGGGACTAAAATACAATTCTCCCTAAAAGTTAAAACTAGGGTTTCATTATATTTCCTTTTTCATGGGTTACTACAAAGATGTTATATATATAGTACTATAGTGTAACAATGAAAATCTTCTTTTGCTTTATATGTGTTATATTGAAAAGCTTCAAAAAGATATACATACCACATTAGATAAATATATATTACTAAGGAAAATGTTGACATATTTCCTTAGAGCACATGTTAAGGACCGGAAAAATGAATAAAAACGTGACACGATTTTTTTAACAGATAAATAAATGTACTTTGAAAGTTTGAATGAATAAAATACATGACATATAGGATTTCCAACGTAAATTTATCATGTATGTCCAATGTAATGTTGAGCTAATGGTCTTAAAATTGTCATCACCTATGTGCATAAGGGTTTTTTTAATCTTAAACATGTTTTTCTCCATCAAATGCCTTTTGTTATCTTATCTGATGACATACAAGCTGTTATTTTATACCTAAAACATGAAGAAAACAGTATGGACTCATGAACTCTATCGAGCTTTTGGTCAATGTTAAGTACTCTAGAGATAATTTCCGTACGTTTCAGCTAAGTTTTCTCTGCCTATCCAAAAACTTCAATCTATATCAATAAGTTCTCTCATTTTCCATATTAATTATGATAATAAATAATATAACAACTCTACAAAATTATGTTTCAAAACATATCCAGAGATTCCACTTTTTCAGCACAATGTCTACCTATTTGTTGTCTAACATATACACTTTCCTGGGGCAACCAATGATGAACAAAAAGGAGGAAAAAGCGGGATTATTCACTTGCCGTTTTCTCTTCCTGTAAATCCGATGGTCAATGCCCTATAAATCTGTGTCCATGCATCTGAAGTATGACAAGAAGCTTTACAACAAACGGATATTAAAAAAGTTGTCATCGCTTTGAATAACGATCTACAAGTGCCTTTGCATTCTCTGGTGCAAAAAACCGTGCCTGCAAATAAAAGCAACTACTGTTTTAGCCTTCATACCCATGAAATGAAAGTGATAATAGACATACTGAATCTGCATAGAGAAAATGATGCAAGCTAAAATTCAACAAGAGCAAGTGAAGATTATCTCAATGAATAGCAAAAGGGTGGTCCTAACCTGAACAAGACTCGAATTGAAAAAAATAATAAATATATAAATCTAAACATATGAAGCCAATTACCTACCAAATTGATAACTGCGAAATCAAACAAGGTAGGCTACTAAACTAAGCTCAATGAAACAAAGTAGTAATAATAATATTAATAAACAAAATTACAAGTCAAGACCGAGTTAGGCCATTAAGAACACTGACCGTTAACTATGAAGACAATTGGATTTTCATCTACAAGTGAAGCCATGGAATGTAACATATTAAATAAACAAAACAAGTTTTCTCTGTGGAAATTCTCTCGTTGTATTATCACATAATATTATGTTGCTTGCAGATAGCTAGCTTTTTCGTCTTTTTTCCCCTTTCTTTTGTTTTGTTTTGTTTTTTTGTTTTTGTTCTTTTTATAGGAAACAAATATACATATTAAAAAAATATATACAAGGGGGTGGAACAAGCAGTCAATAAAATACAAAATAAAAAGTCTTCTACACACATATGCTCAAAATAGCTATATCATAGTGAATAGCAAAGTCTTTGCAACTGTTGTGACTTAGGAACGGAACTGTCAGTATAATCATTATGGTGCTTGGATCAAGAAAAATCCAGCATTGCACTGAATGAGTGGAAATTATTTAGCCCATGACTCATGAGACAGTTCACTGGGTATAAACAAATGTGTCTATATGTTTTCTTCATATGCAATTGGGTATTATATACTCACTTGTATAAACATCCTCTCCGCGTCTCCAACTCTTCCATTTTCCTTAAAAATAATTCCCTGCAAAAGAACCAAATATAAATATCCAGATATCAATAATATAGTTATTGGTCAGCAGGACAGATTTAGAAGGTAAACCAAGAGTATATGAAAGCTAATTTTCGTAACTACATTCAAGAGGGAAGTCAAGAACCTTCGCTAAGTAACCACGGAAATCATTGGGGTAGCTAGAGATGAGCTGATCATAAACAGCTACAGCATCACTGACCCGGCCTCCATCTGAGTAGGCTTTGCCAAGTAGCAATTCAACCTGAAAACATCTCATAAACAGATGCCATGAAGAATTTGATTGTATGTAGCAAAAAGCAACTATACCCAAAGGAGTATATCTCATATGAAGAAAACAACTACTGACGAGAAAAAACGAATTATTGAAATTTCTTCACAATTAAATTTGAAAAAATAAAAAATAGGCTAACGCCAACACAAACCATACTTTTTTTTTTTTTTGAAACAGACCGTACTTGAAATTCTAAATATATCTGATAAACATATCCCTTCTTCGTCATGCAACTAACCAAATTTGCAGTATACCAAGTTCTCTCAAAGCTTTACGACCGGTGTTTTGTTAATATTTTCTCTTTCTTCTCAGTAAACTTGTAAGCACCCAATACATTAACTCTTCCATTCCTATATCTTTCATTCTTTCCTTATAATTTTAGAAACATATGGGATCGGCTTTATTCAGTTATGTACTCTGACAACACTATATAAATAATTAAATTTGAAAAACTCAACTAAATAGTGCCGAGTATAGTTTGTGATTAAACAAGAATTTTCAAGTATGAATTTTTTATTTTATTTTATAATAGCAATTGCTTGAAATGACAAATATTGTTTGTGTGCTTGTAAGAATGTCACTCAATTTAAGAGGAAAATAATATAAAAGACACTGCCGCAAAAGCAGATGAATATTTATTTCTTTGATTTCTTCATCAGGCTACTAAAGCCTCTAGAAAAATCAAATTGAAAGATGTTTGGAAAATTAATTTATCAGTAAATATCTTTCTCTTCTCATGATGCCTTTCCCCATTAAATTGTACAATTAAGCATATATGACATTTTTTTTTTATATGAAATTATGTATATTATGTAATTATCATTATATACATGTGTGATTTTAGCTATGTATAGTATTATTATATTCATACATACATACATACATACATACATATATATATATATATGATTCCAAAACAGTACAAACATTATAAAAGCATTGCCTGGAGGCAAAACTCAGTAATCAGTATAGTACAATACCAGCGCAGCTCCAAACCCTGATATAATGACACTGACAGATCTCAAATTTTTGTTCTATTATTATTGTTTGATTACATGTCAATGGTATGCCTATACCACAGTATAAGATATACAAAGCTTAGAAAGTGAGCTTAGTTTCTTGACAATTATGTCTCAATATACTGAGGTCATCACCATTAATTGCATAATAATAAATACTATAATTCTGACAATCTATATTTGTGATGCAAATGTTGTTTTATCAGGTCCAATGGTTCCTTTTTGACCTAACTAAGAATATGGTTTTTATTCTCTATGTTAGATACAGAAAGACAATGTAAAATCTATAAAGGAAAAGATAACAGACATCTAACTGGACCATAATTCGTAATTCGTAAGGCTAAGCCCAACTAAGTTGTTGGTTGACCAAGCCCAAAACAGCTTTTAGTGTGATCAAAATCTAAGAAATTAGATGATGGAAGAAAATGCTTTCTATGCATTTGATGATTGAAAGGGATAGACATATGTAAAGTTAATGTAAAGGAAAATATAAAAAATAAATAAAAATAAATAAAAAAGGGAAATTGACCAAGTTCATTCGGTGGACTCAATGATAAGAACATGTTGAAAGTAAGTTGTTAGATTATTGTGTAGACTGTTAGTTTATGTTAGTTATCTGTAATGCTTTAGTTATCTACAATAAAGAGATTTGAGTAGTCTGTTACTCAATCTCATCTTTAGAGTTGTTGTAGTTTAGTTGAGAGTCCTTGTATTAAGGAAGTAGTTCAACTTCCTTTCATATAAATGTTCATCTATCACTCATTTGAGGGTTAACTGAGAAATAAAGATAAAATCATTTCCTCACAATTCTATATGGTATCAGAGCCTCTCTCTGAACCAACAAACCCTAAATGACAAATGGTGTGGTAGACACGCCTAGTACATCCTCAAATGATGTCTCTTCCTCTAATCTGGAACCTAACAGCAATAATGGTGGTAACGGCAGGTCCGATAGTCACCACTTCCCACACATGCCCATTACTGGTCATAACCTGAATGGGAACAATTATCTCCAATGGTCTCAATCTGTGTCAATGTTTAGATAGTGAATGGAGTTCTTCCATTCTATCCGATTCATCGGTACTGATCATTGATACTGGAAAAATTGTTTTTTTCTTTTGGATGTTTCCTTCAGAAGATGGAGAATCTTCTTATTCATCACCCTGGAACCAGGTTAGGCAGCTGTAATTTTGGATTCGGTGGAAGGCAGGCTGAAACTCTGCCCCAACCAAGTGACACTAAGGCTATGGGTCTAAAAGAGTTCACAATCATTTGTGGGAAAGGCAAAGATGACTACATCACCGGAGTTTCTTTGTCACCAGCAAAGGAAGATACTGATTTCAAGCAAGGGAAAATCGAAAACAGCATGGTGATGTCCTGGTTGATTAACTCCATGACAAACGACATAGGAGAGAATTTTCTTCTCTATAAGATTGCAAAGGAGATATGGGATGCAGCGAAGCAAACCTATTCCAATAGCGATAATTCTGGTGAATTATTTGGAATAGAAAGTACCCTCCATGACCTACGACAAGGAGAGATGTCTGTCACTCAGTTTTTCAACACACTTACTAGACACTGGCAGCAACTAGATGTGTTTGAAAAATATCAATGGAAGTGTCCAGAAGATGGAGTGTTATACAAAGATATTGTAGAACATAAAAGGATCTTCAAATTCTTACTAGGTCTGAATCAACAGCTTGATGATGTGAGGGGATGTGTTCTAGCAATCAAACCGCTCCCTAGCATTCGTGAAGTTTTTTCAAAGGTCCAAAGGGAGGAGCCGAAAAAGGGTGATGATGGGGCCATCTAAAGCAAAAAACAGCCATACTGCCTCAACTCCTAAGAGTTCAGCTCTTGCTGCTCGAGAGACATAAAATAGTACTGCTCGAGAGACATAAAACAGTTTCAATAACAACCAGCCTAGGAGAGGAAGGCCATGGTGCGACCACTGCCATAAGCCCGGTCATACCAAGGAGACTTGCTAGAGGATTCACGGGAAACCAGCAGATTGGAAACCCAATCGATCCTTCAATAACAAAGAAAGTCGTGGGAATATGGTGACAGGTAATAAAGGTTCTTTCACAGCCGAATCCAACGCTTTCAGTAAGGAGTTGGAAGTTTTGTAGAGATTCTTTAACCAATCATCTCAAAATTCAAACACTACAATCATTGGCACCAGAGCTCTAGCTCAAAAAGGTACCTTTCTAAATGCTCTAAGTGTGAAGAAAGAACAGCATAGTCCATGGGTTGTGGACTCTGGTGCATCAGACCATATGATCGGAGATGTCAAGAACTTAAAAAACTTTAAACCGTGTCGTGGCAATCTTACTGTTGAAATTGCCGATGGTTCTCTATCAAAAGTAGCTGGCACAGGTTAAGTGGTGATTTCTAAGAATCTGATACTTCACTCGGTTCTTTTAGTTCGTAATTTGGATTGCAATTTGTTATCGATTAGTAAACTCACTCGGGAACTAAATTGCATGACTAAATTTGTTCCAAACCACTGTGAATTTCAGGACTTGGATTCGGTGAAGATGATTGGTAGTGCTGAGATGTGTTCAAGACTCTTATCTCTTGAAGATTGAAGCCTATCCTGAAAGACAACCTCAAACAGCAGAGTTTGTATCTCTCAAGAGTCAGCTTAATTCGAATTCTAGGTTAAATAATGATAGTGCAATCATGTTGTGGCACTATCAATTAAGTCATCCTAATTTCATGTACCTTGAAAAATTGTTTCTAGTATTGTTTGATAATAAAAGTCCCCATCTTTTCCAACACGAAATATGTCAGTTATCAAAACATACTTGTCAAGTTTACCCAAATAAATCATATCATATATCATATCCTTTTTCTATGATCCATAATGATGTCTGGGGACCGTCTAGGGTTGACAATATAACAGGAGCTAAATGGTTTGTTTCCTTCATTGATGATCACACTAGACTGACTTGTATTTTTCTCATGAGAGAAAAATCTGAAGTAAGTCGGATTTTCAAAAATTTTAATAAAATGATCCAAAACCAGTTTCAGACTAAATTTCAAATTTTAAGGGCTAATAATGGTAAGGAGTATTTTAACCCCATGTTAGGAAACTATTTAATCAATGAAGGAATTATACATCAAAGTTCCTGTGTTGAGACTCCCCAACAAAATGGAGTCTCATAGAGGAAAAATTGCCATCTTTTAGAAGTGGCAAGATCAATTATGTTCTCCTCTAATGTTCCTAAACAATTTTAGGGTGAAGCTGTTCTCACAGCTGCGTATTTAATCAATAGATTGTCTTCCAGAGTTCTTAAATTTCAAACTCCATGTCAAATACTTCTCAAAACCTATCCTGACACACGAATTTTGTCACAAATACCTTCTAGAGTTTTTGGTTGCAATGTGTATGTTCATACTAGTCAGCTAAGAGGAGTGCTAGATGCACTCTCTCAACCCACTCTCTCAACACACTCTTTGTTCATATGATGACACATGTACAACATTAACTTTTTCACATTAAATTTGTAGCCTTTATAAATGGCCTCATTTTTCATTTTTCATTTTTCATTTTTCATTTTATTTACAATACAAACCAACAACTTATTTCCTAGATTGCCCTTCTCCTTTAACTTTATCATTGTCATATTTTCAAGACTCTACAACTTCTTTTATATCTTGAGTGTACGATCCCAAATTGAATTGCTCTGATATTTCTTTTCACCAAATTTTCATTACCAAACACTAGCTAATTTGATGGTTGTTGTATAGAATAAATAAATAGTTAAATAAATTATAGTTAAATAGTTTAAAAATATATTATAAAAAATTCATATAAATCGAAATTAATTATTTTAATTTTTAACATCTGAGGAGAAGAACGTGAACCTTAGTTACCCTTATTGGGTCTGCTCTAATTGTATATGTGTTTGAGTCAAAATCTTTACCTTTCAAGATTTAGATAATGAACGAAAAAAAAAATCTCTCTACGTGATTAAACAAAAAAACAAATGAATCTAGTTAGATTGACAAACAAATTAAGTCAAATTAAAGCAAATCAATTTTAAATTAAAAGATAAAAAATATGTAAGTATCTACTTAACAGCAAATTTTTTCTTTATTTTTTATTTTCAATTTAGATATAGACATTAAGTTTTACTGATATTCTCTTATGAATTTTTTATAATATATTTTTAAATTATTTAACTCTAATTTGTTTTACTATTTATTTATTATATACAACAACCATCAAATTAGCCAATGATGTAAAAAAAAATTGTTTAAGTAAATTTGGTAAAAAAGAAATAGATATATGAGCAATACTTATATTTAAAATTTAAAAAAAAAAATTTTAAAAAAAAACTGATATTAAATGGCAATATGTTAAAGCTAAAGAAGAAGGGCAATTTAGGAAATAAGTTGTTGGTTTGCATTGTAAATAAAATGAAAAAAGAGGCTATTTATTAAAGGCTACAAATTTAATGTGAAGAAATTAATGATGTCCACATGTCAGTACATGAACAGAGAGTGGGTTGGGAGAGTGGATTGAGAGAGTGTATCTAGCACTCCTCGTCAGGTAAATCGGAGCAAATTGGACCCATGTTCAATCAAATGCATATTTGTTGGGTATGCTCCAACCCAAAAAGGGTACAGATGCTATTCTCCATCTACAAAATGTTTTTATACATCCATGGATGTGACATTTATGGAAACCCAACCTTTTTTATCCCAAATCTACAATTCAGGGGGGGGGGGGGGGGGGGGGGGGGGGGGGGGGGGAGGAATGTGAGTCAAGAATTTTAGCTTTGGGAGACTCTCAATACTGATCAGCATATTCGGTTGTGGGAAACTATGCAATCCTAATCAAACTCAAACTCATCCCTCATCTACTGAAATACAAACTCCTTCAAGTCTGTCTCATCCACTACCCCATCACTCTAGTCAAATTCAAAATCAAAATCAAACTCATCCCTCATCTACTGAAATACAAACTTCTTCAAGTCTGTCCCATCTACCTTTGAGTCCTACTAGAACTCTACCTCATCACCCATCTAATTTTGAAAACCGAGAGCCTCACTCCCACGTCTCCTACTTTATCTCATCTACCTTTTATATCAAACAAGAAATTCTGAGTCTCATCCTCCCACCAAAACACAAATCTATCCTAGTCAGCAAATCAATTCCCTATAACCTGCTGTTGACAAAGAGTTCATTGTTCATTGTGTATACGAGGAAAGGAAAAAATCAAAAAGAGATAAGAGCACCAAAAGTCACTGCAACGCCATAACTCTGAACCAAATCAACAAGTCCAAATATCAGACCCAAACACAAAAGTTGCTGTTGAAAGTATCTCAGGTAAGAGTGATTTTGATTCTACCTATACTAAGAATGGAGTGTCTGATATTGATCTACCAATTGCAATACGAAACGGAGTGAGAAAATGCAGGGATCGACCACTCTATCCAATGTGCAAGTTCATCTCATATGAGGGCTTATCTCCAAATTACCGGGCATTTGCTATTAATTTAGCAACCATTCCAGTGCCCAACAACATACAAGAAGCTATCAGAGTACCTGAATGGAGGACTGCAGTATATAAGGAGGTAAGAGCCCTTGAAAAAAATGGGACTTGGGAAATTTCAGAACTTCCAGAGGGGAAAAATCATGTAGGTTGCAAGTGGATCTTTACAATGAAGCACAAAGCGTATGGGAGTGTTGAACAATTCAAAGATCGGCTGGTCGCCAAAGGATTCACACAGTCCTATGGAATCGATTATGAGGAGATGTTCACTCTGGTGACCAAGCTCAACACAATCTGAGTGTTACTCTTTTGAGCCGCAAACTTGGACTGGCCTCTTCATCAGTTGGATGTGAAAAAACGCATTTATGAATGGCAACCTAGAAGAGGAAGTCTACATGGAAGTTCTTCTAGGTCTTGAATCATACTCAAAAACCAGCAAAGTATGCAGACTCAAAAAATCTTTCTACGGGCTCAAGCAATCCCCACGTGCTTGGTTTGAGAGGTTCACAAGGGCAATAAAACAATACGGGTATCAACAATGTCAAGCTGACCATACACTATTTGTCAAACCTTCTCCTGGAGGTAAAATTACTATTCTTATAGTTTATGTGGATGATATAATCCTTACAGGGGATTATGACGAGGAAATTCAGAGACTAAAAAAGGTACTTGCAAAGGAGTTCGAAATCAAAGTCTCAATTATTTCCTGGGCATGGAAATAGCTCGATCAAAACAGGACATTGTGGTGTCTCAACGTAAGTATATTTTGAACTTACTAAGAGAAACCAAGATGCTCGAATGCAAACCTGCCGAGACTCCAATGGACTACATAGTGAAATTGGGAAAGATTGAAAACAGTGCACCAGTGGACAAAGGTAGATATCAACGACTTGTGGGAAAGCTCATCTACCTCTCACACACAAGACCAGACATTGGTTTTCTAGTA
>VAHF01000044.1:0-37324 GCA_008009225.1 Acer yangbiense | reverse complement strand
TAATTGTTATATCATCATCCTAGATAAGCATCTAAGGTTCCCTAGCCTTGTTTGTTATTTGAATATTCATACATTCACATAGGTTGCATTATCTCTTCATTGAGAAATAAGACTTGTGGCTAAAAGGAACGAATAAACGCTCGGTGTGTATGATAAATATATCTAGATGGGGGGTGAATAGATTTTAAGCTTTATTACCCAATTTTCACATGCAAGTCAATTTTACGAAAATGCCCCTACTAGTCAAAAAGACAAACAAGTGTAATATAGTGCGGAATTTAAATAACACTTGATGTATACGTGGAAACCCAACCACTAGGAAAAACCAAGGGCTGTTTAGTGTGTCACACTAGAACCTCGAAATCCACTAATTGAAATGGAGTTTACAACCTATGTAGACCTCGTCTAACACTTCGGTCAATAACCCTCCACTTCTACCACGCTGGCCTTTAAAAGTGGCTCTAGTCCAATTGCTTGAGGCCTAAGCAATCTTAGCCCCAAGACTTAATTCTTAATGAAGAGATTATGCAACCTATGTGAATATGTATGAATATTCAAATAACAAACAAGGCTAGGGAACCTTAGATGCTTATCTAGGATAATGATATAATCAATTAAATCAACCTTAGATATTAATAGCTAAATGACATGTCAAATAGCTTAGCTAATCAAGATTAATCAAAAACCAAATTAGCTATCATAATACAACACTCAATCAATTTATCACAATCAATTCTCTATTATTGTATTTATCATATGATCAAAAACATACAAGTAAATTAAAAGAGAATGGCTTGATAGTAAAATACTAAAATAAGATGAACTTAATCAAAATCTTACCAAGCAAGTTGTGATGATGCAAATCCATTCATGGATGAATGCAAGATGCACTTTGATGCACAAAGGTATGTATTTGAGTGTTTAAATGAGCAAACTTGGTTGCTTTTTCTCTCAAAATCTCTATTTAAAATATAGGGTTCTTGATGATCAAAGAGTCATTGTTCAGAACAAGAGAAAGAGATGTATTTATAGGCAAGAAAAACAGAGCATATGAAAATACAAGTTTGCCCTTGAAACACACCGATCAGCGGTTTCAATCGGCGGCCAGGCCGCCGATCACGACCGCCGAATTGAGCCCGTGAAGAACAGAGCATCAACGGCGGTTTCATTCAGCGATTTCGTAACCACCGATCCAACCGCCGAATCAAACCCGAGAGATTAAATCGATCAGGTATGAACGGCGGTTTCAAAAGGCGGTCATGACCGCCGATCTTGACCATAGAATTGCTCCAGACATTTTTGGACACAAACGGCGGTTTCATTCGGCGGTCAGGTCACCGATCATAGCCGCCGATCACCAACAGAGGTGAAAACCAAGGAGAAGCCAAGGGCATTCTCCGTAGGCGGTCTTCACGCAAAACCAAGTATATTCTAGTGCATGCGCGGACGTTTCCGAACACTATCGGGAAATGAATTACTAAGCACATATACACACAAAAAGATATATCAATCAAAGTGCTAGTGTGTAAAGTGACATGTGAAGAGTATACACACAAATGCAAGTATGCTAAGTGTGTGTGTGTGCATTCTAAGTCTCTTCAAAGGAAACTAAACACTAGAAGTATACCTTTAGAGTGCTTGTCCCTGAAGGTCTTGGAAGGGCCTTTGAGCTTGAAGTTCAATCATCTAAACTACCCTTACACAATCCCCAACACGTGGTTTGTCCATGAAATAAGCCAATCAAGATATGGGAATCCTTACAGTAGCTAAGAGTGCTTAGGCTACAAGCAAATTGGACTAGAGCCACTTTTAAAGGCCCGCGTGGTAGAAGTGGGGGGTTATTGACCGGAGTGTTAGACGAGGTCTACATAGGTTGTAAACTCCATTTCTATTAGTGGATTTCGAGGTTCGAGTGTGGCGCTCTATACAGTCCGTGGTTTTTCCTAGTGGTTGGGTTTCCACGTATACATCAAGTGTTATTTAATTTCCGCACCATATTACACTTGTTTGTAGTTTTGACTAGTAGGGGCATTTTCATAAAATTAAAATGTATGCGAAAATTGGGTAAAATTAGTTAAATCTATTCACCCCCCCCCCCCCCCCCCCCCCCCCCCCCCCCCCCCCCCCCCCCTCTAGATTAATATATTGTACACACTGAGCGTTTATTTGCACATTTTCAATTGGTATCAAGCGGGTTCCTAGATATAGTTAGGTGATCCTAGCTCATTTTTGGTGTGTTTTGCATTTGTGTGATTTTTGCTCATTCATACATTTTGCATACATTTCACTTCATTCATTATATACAATGAGTGGATACGGTGGCAACCATGATGGTGCTTTAAGCACACGACCTTCTCTCTTCACCGGTGTGAATTATGCCTCATGGAAAGGCAAGATAGAAGTATACGTGTGTCAAATCCATGATAGGGCTTGGATGGCTATTGAAGATGGGTATACGCCTCCTAAGATGACTCCCACGGGTAGTGGAGAAGAAGTACTCAAGCCTAAGGCTCAGTGGTCCACTGAAGAGTTTGAGACTTCAAAATGGAATAGGAAGGCATGGCACGCTCTTCTATGTGCAGTGGATGAAAATCAGTACAAACTGATTCAGAACACTAGGATAACCAAGGAGGCATGGGATATTCTAGAGGTTGCATACGAAGGAACCAATGTCGTCAAGGATTCCAAGCTACAAGTCCTTCAAACGCAATTCGAGTTGCTTAAGATGGAGGAGGATGAATGCTTCAATGACTTTGAAGTCAAGTTGATGGATATTGTCAATCAAAACCATCAACTCGGTGATCCTTATTCGGATAGGAGAGTCAAATAGAAAATTATGAGGTCTCTCCCCGCTAGGTTTGAATCAAAAGTGACGGCTTTAGAAGAGAATTATGGATATAAGGACATGAAGCCGAGCGAGATAATTGTAAGACTCCTCGCCTATGACTCTAGGAAAGCTCCTAGTATTACACCTCCTAAAAAGCAAAAAGGGATTGTTTTGAAAGCTTCCAAGGTTGAGAAGGAGGAAAGCATTGTTGCTTAGAAGATTCAAGAAATTCTTCAAGTTCGAGAAGAAAGGCTTTGGATCAAAAGGCCAAGACTTGAAGAAACATGCTCACTTCAAGAGTTTTGAGCCTAGGCAAGAGCATAGTGAAAAGAAAGGGGTCCAATGCTTTGAGTGTGGCGGTATAGGACTGATCTCACCCGATTGTGGGAATTTGATGAACAGGATGGCGAAAATGATGGCTGCCACTTGGAGTGAAAGTGATGACTCCGGAGAGGGAGACAAGTCATCAAGTGATGATGAGCTTACCATTAACTACATGGCATTTGGAGCCACTTGTGTAGGAGATAAAGTTGTTGGTAAGAATGCCTTGACTAGTGATCCCATAGAAGAAGTAGCTCTAGAAGAGATAGGTGTAGCTACTCAATGGGACATGGCTCTCATTAACTCAAGAGACCAAGGTGAAGGTCTTAATGAGAGAAATGACTCCATAGGTGAGATGGAGAGTGTAGAAGATAACTCAAGTGAAGATGACTCCTTATTTAACTCTACAAATGGAAATGTAGAGAAAATGGATGTTCATGACTTTATAGTCAAGTGTGAAAGTTCATTGAAGAAGAACAATAGAAAACTAAGGATTTTAGAGGAAGAAAATCTAGAGCTTTTAACACACAATGACCACTTAAGTAAACAAGTGGAAACATCCAAGAAGATTGAAGACAAGCTAAGAGATAAGCTAGCTTTGTCTAAGAGGAATGAAGAGGGTTTGAAGATGGAGCTTGATGAAGCTAATGAGTTATTGACTAGGATGACATCAAGCACTAAGAAGCTTAACCACATACTTGATGTTGGAAAGAACCCTTGTGACAAGAGAGGTATTGGGTATGAAGATAGCAAGGAGATCTCTACTCCAACCAAGACCGTCTTTGTCAAGAGTTTGGGCAAGATAGAAGCCTCGCCGGTGCACACTCCTAGGAAGAAAATTGATCTAGGACAATGTTCAAGAAGTGCAGAAGTGAAGGAAGCTCCAAGGAGACAACCCCAAGTTCAACATATTAGAGTCTCTCAGGTCAACATTCCTCATCAAATGACTCTAAATGGAAAGAGGCCAATCATGCAAAATGAACCAAGGAAGCAAGCTAGACCGGTTCAACAATGAAGAAGGATTGAACCCAATCAACCACAAAGTCATGGGAAGGCTCCTATGCATGCACAAGGACATGGTATGATTTCTAAATTCATCCCTACATGTTACTTTTGTGGTATTGATGGTCACATTAGACCAAATTGCTTTCATTTCATTAAATTATGTAGAGTCAAAAGCATGATTGAAAAGAGAATGACAAGAGCTAGAATGCATGTTAATAGGAAGAAAATAATTCATGTTCATGATCCTATAATTTCTAGAACTCTTGAACCACTAACCACTAGGAAGAAAAAAGTTATACCTAAGTGGATAAGGAAAAATGAACCCTCCTGCTACGAGACAAACTTGTCTCACATAGGTTCAACCAAGTCAAATGGACTTGGGAGGTCTATAGGACCTCATGACCTTCATTGATGAAGGATGGTGATTGACCCCATATGGGGAACTCAAGCAAAGAGAGCTTTTGCATACTTGTTGCATGCAAATAATTGAAAAATCTTATGCTTCTTTGTTGATTGCTTGAGTAAGCTTGGTTACACGTATGTATATATGTTTTCTATTCAATAAGTGTGAATCATGCATGTTTACAATCCATGTCATATTTATGTTCAAACAAACATTTTTAGACTAGGAGATTCTCATAGGAAGTATGATATGAATGACCTATAGTTATCTCCATGACATGATGATTCTTTTATAACATGCTAATGCTAAAATGAAAAAGCATGAATTGATGATTGCAATTTTTAAATGCAAAACTTGTGTGAAAAAGTTTATGAGACTCAAAATGAATAAAGGATCTTGTATCTGTTCAAAGGAATTTAGATTCCAAATGTCTCTCTTTCTTTATTAGTTGAACATGGCTACTATCATACGGGTACCATTCCCGGAACAATCAAATAGGGTGCAAAGTCGCTAATGCCATGTTTCGCTTATAAAATTGGATATAACTGCTCATATATTAAAATCAATGAAATCTCTATATCCTTGCTTCTCCCATGACAATGGAAAAATTGGTTTGAATTCTTATTAGAAACCTTTGTCATTTGCTTTGCCAAATACCATTATATTTTGGACTTGAATGCTACATGTCTTATATGCAAAGCAATTTTAATTCACACATTTTCTTAAAAATTGAAAGTTCTCACAGTGTGTTAAATAATAATCTAGAAGGGGGGTGAATAGATTTTAATGGTTATTACCCAATTTTCGCATACAAGTCAATTTTACGAAAATACCCCTAACGAGTCAAATAGACATCCAAGTGTAATATGGTGAGGAATGTAAATCACACTTGATGTTTACGTGGAAACCTTCACGGGAAAAACCACGGGCTGTTTTGTGAACCACACACGAACCTCGAATCCACTAAATGTGATAAAATTACAACCTAATCTCGGAAGTAATCACACACCTACCTAATCCCGGTATGAGTGAATCTAGTCCAATTGCTTGCGAATTAAGCAATCTAATCCCGGTCACAACACAAGACTTAATTCTCTTAGAAGAGATTAACACCCTAAGTGAATATGTGAATATCCAAAATGCAACATAGAGCAAGGGAACCCTATATGCTTATCTAAGATGATGATTTTGCAATAAAAGCAATCCTAGAAATTAAGAACTAAATGACATGTAAAATAGCTTAGCTAATCAAGATTAAGCAAAAACCTAATTAGCTATCACAATACAACACTCAATCAAATCAACACAACAATCTCTATCTTGAATATTAGAATCTAATATAAGAACAATCAAGTAATGAAAGAGATGTCATAATAAATAAAACACTAATTATATGTGATAATAGTGAAAAACTTACCAAGACAAGTGTGATGATGAAATACCCATGCAAGCAAGCATCCTAGATATGCTAGAAGATGCTAGATGAATTTTGGTTTGAGTGTTTAAATGAGCAAACTTGATTGCTTTCTCTCTTAAAAAACTCTCTTTTAAAAGTAGGGTTCTTGATGATTAAAGAGTCACACTCAGAACAAGAGAAAGTGATGTATTTATAGGCATGAAAAATAGAGCATGTGAAAAGACAAGTTTGCCCCTGAAACGCACCGATCCGCGGTTTCAATCGGTGGCTAGGTTGTCGATTACAACAGCCGAATTGAGCCCGAGAAGAACAGAGCATTGAAACAAATTATAGCACGGTGTGTATAAAGCTATCTAGAGGGGGGGGTGAATAGATTTTACGCTTTTTACCCAATTTTTCGTGTTAGTCAAAATTACGAAAATGCCCTCAAGATAATATAACCAAGCAATTGTAATATGGTGCGGAAATTAAAACAACACTTGGTTTTTACGTGGAAACCCTCATGTGAAAAACCACGGGCTATGTAAGTAAGCCACACTCGAACCTCGAATCCACTAAATGTGCAAACGATTACAACCTAATCCCGGAAGTAATCACATACCTACCTAATCCCGGTATGAGTGAACCTAGTCCTATTTGCTTGCGATCTAAGCAACCTAATCCCGGTTGCTACACACAAGACTTACTTTCTCTAGAAGAGAATACAACCCTAAGTGAATATATGTGAATATCCAAAATGCAACATAGAGCAAGGGAAACCCTATATGCTTATCTAAGATGATTAATATGCAATTAAGAACAATCCTAGATATCAAAACTAAATGACATGTCAATTAGTTTAGCTAATCAATATTAAGCACAAAACCTAATATGCTAGCACAATACAACTTCTCAAACATACATCATACTCATCTCAATATTGTATCCAAAGCATACAAAATAACAAACAAGTAATTAATTGAGATTGCTAGATAAGAGAAACACAAAACATGTAAGATATTAGTGAAAAGCTTACCAAGCAAAGTATGATGAAGATTCCATGCAAGATGACATCTAGATGATCTAAGATGATGCTAGATGATGATTGATGATCATGAAAAAGTGTTTGAGTGATTAAAAATGAGTTCTTTCTGTATTTTTCTTCTCTTGAAAAATATCCTAAGTATGAAGCATGAATAAGAACTCTTGTAAATGACCTAAAATCAAGTTAGCATATATATAGAGGCCATAAGTGAAGTGAGGTCGTTTTGAAAATGCGCCAGAAAATTGCTCTGTGCACTGGTGGACCTGCGCTGGACGACAGGCGCAGGACCAGCGCACACGCACATTTTTGCTTTGGCGCTGGACGACATGCGCTCACACAGGCGCCAGACCAGCGGAGCCATACTGGGCGATCAGCGCTGGTGGCCTTGCGCTGGTGTGGACCAGCGCACGACCGGCGACAGAGAACTGGACGATCTGCGCTAGTGGCCTGCGCTGGTGTGGACCAGCGCACGACCAGCGGCACGCCACTGGGCGTTTTACGCCTGTGAGCGGCGCTGGACGACAGGCGCAGGTGGACCAGCGCACAGCCCACAACTTTGAACCCCACAAGCAATCATGCAAGGGGAACAAAGGTAAACTAAGATGCATCCTAAAAGCCTAAATGCTATGATGTTATAAACACAAGATGCAATCATAATAACAAGCAAGAAGAGATGTAAATAGGCATTGATGCACAACAAAACACAACATACAAAGATTAAACATATGCATGAGTTGTGAGTGTGTGCAACTATCTCTTCAAGACAAGTAAGCACTTAGAGTATTACCTTTGGTGCTTGTCAATAATGAGGTCTTCAAAAGGGCCTAAGCAATAACAACAACATCTAAACTACCCTTACAAAGAATCCCCACATATGGTTTGATCACGAAATAAGCCAATTAAAAAACAACGGGAATCCTTACAATCTCCCCCTTTGGCTATTTCGTGACAAAACCATCACTCACATTGATTCCTCACAAAAAAAATAGAAACTACGGGACTACAATGATATTCTACATTACAAAGAGATAAGGGAATGCAACTTGAAGTCTTCAATCCTCTTGTAGAATAATCAATCCCTGAAAAGAGTTTCTAACATTTCCAATACAAGAAAAGTGTGAGATTAATCATGTGAGAACAATACCAAGCATTTGCATTTTTAGAATTTAGACACAACATTACCAAATGTATGCAATGTATGATAAATGCAATGCTCCCCCTCAACTGGTTACTCCCCCTCAATGTATGTTCTCCCCAAAGTGCACAATAGCTTCTATATTTTGCACCTCCCCTTACCATATCCTACTCCCCCTTTTTGTCATGATATAGCCAAAGGAGTAGTCCCCAACCGGGTCACTCATAGCAACGAGAGATAGAAGCATGCAAGATTTGCATATACATATAAGTCACTTTATGCACTTCAATTAATTTGAGAGAAACAAGGAGATTTATTTTGAGAAAATGTGTGAATCCAACATGCTTTGCATACAAGACATATAGCATTCAAGTCCAAAATACAATGGTATTTGGCAAAGCAAATGACAAAGGTTTCTAATAAGAATTCAAACCAATTTCACCAATGTCATGGGAAAAGCAAGGATATAGAGATTATTGATTTCAATTTAAGAGCAACTATATCCAACTTTATAAGCGAAACATGGCATGAGCGACTTTGCACCCTATTTGATTTTTCCGGATAAATATCCGTATGATAGTAACCATGTTCAACTAATAAAGAAAGAGAGACATTTGGAATATAAATTCCTTTGAATGGATACAAGATCCTTTATTCATTTTGAGTCTCATAAGCTTTCACACAAGTTTTGCATTTTTAAGAAAATGCAATCATCAATTCATGCTTTTCATGAGAGCATGTTGTATGAATTTCATGCTTTTTCATTTGACATAAGCATGTTATAAAAGAATCATCATGTCATGGAGATAACTATAGGTCATTCACATCATACTTCCTATGTAAATCTCCTAGTCCAAAAATGCATGTTTGAACATAAATATGACATGGATTGTAGACAAACAAGGTTCACACTTATAGAATTTGAAAACATATATACATATGTACAACCAAGCTTACTCAAGCAATCAAAAGAAGAGGCATAAGATATTTCAAATTTTTTGCAAGATACAAGAATGCAAAATAGCTCTCTTTGCTTGAGTTCCCCATATGGGGTCAAGTAAATCACATCACTCCACAAGACATATCCCAATAGATCTACTAAGAGTTTTAAATCGAGTAGCATCTAATGGTTTAGTAAATAGGTCCGCAAGTTGATCATTAGTACCTACATGTTCAAGTACTATGCATTTATTTTCAACAAGCTCTCTAATGAAGTGATGTCGGATGTCAATATGCTTAGTTCTAGAATGTTGGACCGGATTCTTGGAAATATTAATGGCACTCATGTTATCACAAAAGAGAGTGAGAGTACCTTGGTTGAATCCGTAGTCCACTAGCATTTGCTTCATCCACATAAGTTGAGTGCATCCACTCCCCGCGGCTATGTACTCGGCTTCCGCCGTGGACAAGGAAATCGAGTTTTGCTTCTTGCAAAACCACGACACCAAGTTATTGCCTAGAAAGAAGCAACCGCCCGATGTGCTCTTCCTATCATCACAATTTCCTGCCCAATCCGCATCACTATATCCTACAAGACTAGGATTAGTGTCAAATGAGTACCAAATCCCATAATTAGAAGTCTCATTCACAAATCGAATGACTCTCTTAACCGAAGAGAGATGGGACTCCTTGGGATCGGATTGGTACCTAGCATAAACTCCTACACTAAATGATATATCGGGCCTACTTGCGGTCAAATAGAGCAAGCTCCCTATCATGCCACGATATAAGGTTTGGTCCACACTTTTACCGCTAGCATCCTTGCTTAGCTTCAAAGTGGTGCTCATAAGAGTATCACAATGTTTGGCTTTTTCAAGACCAAACTTCTTCACTAGGTTTTTGGCATATTTGGCTTGGGATATGAAGATCCCATCATCTAGTTGCCTAATTTGCAAACCTAGGAAGTAACTAAGCTCACCAACAAGACTCATCTCAAATTCATGAGACATGACATCAACAAATTGTTGGACTTTGGTGTTGTTGGTGGAGCCAAAAACTATATCATCAACATATATTTGAGCTATGAAAAGCTCATCATTGTCTCTCCTGATGAATAGTGTCTTGTCAACACTACCTCTTGTGTAGTTGTTGTCAACAAGAAATTGAGTGAGGCGCTCATACCAAGCCCTCGGTGCTTGTTTCAACCCATAAAGTGCCTTCTTGAGGCGATAAACATGATTGGGGTGGTGTGCATCCACAAACCCCTTAGGTTGTTCAACAAACACTTCCTCTTGCAAGAAGCCATTGAGGAAGGCACTCTTGACGTCCATTTGGTGCAATTTGAACTTGTGCACACAAGAGATGGACAAGAGAAGCCTAATGGACTCTAAGCGGGCAACAGGAGCAAAAGTCTCCTCAAAGTCGATACCCTCAATTTGAGAGTACCCTTGTGCTACAAGTCTAGCCTTGTTCCGCACTATGTTGCCATCCTCATCGGATTTGTTCCTAAATATCCATTTAGTGCCTATGACATTAGTGGTCTTAGGCCTAGGAACTAGAGTCCAAACCTCATTCCTTTCGAATTGGTTTAGCTATTCTTGCATGGCAAGAACCCAAAATTCATCATTTAAGGCTTCTTCAACCTTTTTGGGTTCAATTTGAGAGGTGTAGCAAGTATAGCTAATAAGATTAGCAAGTTGACGTCTAGTCCTAACACTCTCATTTACCTCTCCAATGATATCTTCTTTGTCATGGAGTTTCCTAACCCATGGAGTGGGTTCTTTAGAGTCCAAGAGAGGAACTCTAGCAATAGGTTGTGTGTCATCATTGTTGACATTAGATGTCCCAACATTAGGAGACACCACAACCTTCTCCAAAGGAGAACCATCACTGAAAATAACCTCTTCCTCATGATCATTAGACTTGAGCCTAGTATCATCAAATACGACATTGGATGATTCCATAACACTTAGAGTCTTTAAATTGAAAACTCTATAGGCTCTACTATTCAAGGCATAGCCAATAAAGATACCCTCATCACTCTTAGCATCGAATTTGCCAAGTTGATCACGGTCATTCAAAATGTAGCATTTGCTTCCAAAAGTGTGGAAGTAGCTAACATTTGGCCTCTTGCCTTTCCATAACTCATAGGAGGTGTTTCTAGTACCGGGCCTTAGGAAGACTCTATTTCCTATATAGCAAGCCGTATTGACGGCTTCGGCCCATAGGTTCCTAGGGACATTGTTGCTAAGCAACATCACACGGGCCATCTCTTGAAGGACCCTATTTTTCCTCTCAACAACTCCATTTTGTTGAGGTGTCCTAGGAGCCGAAAACTCATGGGAGATGCCTAAGCTATTGCAATAGCTTTCAAATGAGGCATTCTCAAATTCCCTCCCATGGTCACTTCTAATCCATTTTATGCTTTTAATATTATAATTCATTTCATTTTGTATTTTATTACAATGCATTTTAAACTTATCAAAAGTTTCGGATTTTTCTCTAAGAAAATATGTCCATGTGAACCTAGAGAAGTCATCAACACAAACAAAAATGTATCTCTTTCCACCCAAACTTTCGGTTTGCATGGGACCCATGAGGTCCATGTGGAGAAGCTCAAGAGGCTCCTTGGTGGTGAGATACTTACCCTTTTTGTGCATGCTTTTAGTTTGCTTTCCTTGTTGGCAAGGTCCACAAACACCATTGGCTTTCTTCCCAAGCTTAGGGAGGCCACGCACACACTCGAACTTTCCAAGGGTCCGTAGATCCCTAAAGTTCATGTGGCCAAGTCTTTCATGCCACAACTCAATTTGCTCATCCATGGACACATGATTAGATACAATACTAGCTTCAAGACAATAACAATTGTCGCTAGATCTCATGCCCTTCAACAAGGTTTGTCCATTGGGTTTTAGGATTGAGCAAAAATCTTTAGAAAACAAGACGGAATATCCTTCATCACTAAGATGTGAAATGCTTATTAAATTGGCTTTCAAGCCATCAACAAATAAAGCATTGGATAAGGAGGGTAATCCGGGAACGGAAATGGTTCCTTTCCCTTTAACATTTCTTTTGGATCCATCACCAAAAGTGACATTTCCACCTTCCTCCATAACAAGAGTCTCGAAGAAACTCTTGTTTCCCGTCATGTGCCTAGAGCACCCACTATCCAAGTACCAAAAATTAGAAGAATTTGCCTTCAAGGCTATTTGTGCAACATGGCAAACATTTTCATTCTTTCTAATCCACTTAGCAACAATTTTAGCTTTCCTAGTGGTCTTTGGTACATGTGCTCTACTATTTCTAGGATCATGCAAATCAATATTTTCATTCCTAGAAACGTGCATCTTGGCTCTATTCTTTCTCTTTTCAATCATGCTTTGTTTTCTACACATTTTAATATATTGAAAGCAATTTGGTCTAATATGACCATCACAACCACAAAAGTGACAAATAGGGATGAAATAAGGAATCATACCTTGCCTTTGTGCACGTATGGGAGCTTGTCCATGTCTTTGTGGATAAGTGGGTTCAATCCATCTTCGTTGTTGAACCGGTCTAGGTTGCTTCCAAGCTTGAGGTTGCATGATTGGTCTCTTTCCTTTGTGAGCCAATTTTGGAGGAGTGTTGGCTTGAGGGACCCTAGGGGGTTGAGCTTGAGATTTCCTTCTTGGCCCCATTTTCACTTGAGCATTAGAACATTGTCCTACTTCTAACTTCTTCCTAGGAGGTTGCACAAATGAAGTTTCTTCGTTCTTCAAGCTCTTGACAAACACGGTCTTGTTAGAGGTTGAGATTTTCTTGCCATCATCATACCCAAGACCTCTCTTGTCACTTGGACTCTTTCCAACACCAAGTAAATGATCAAGCTTCTTGGTGCTAGAATCTATCCTAGCCAAGGACCCTTTAACTTCTACAAGTTCCCTCTTCAAGCCTTCTTCATTTCTCTTGGATAAGTCTAACTCCTCAATTAACTTATCCTCTCTCCTCTTCAATCTTTCCACTTGTTCACTTAAGTGGTCATTGTGAGCCGAAAGTTCAAGGTTTTCTTCTCTCAACCTCTCAATCTTTCTTGTGCTTTTAAGTTCTAAATCATTGAACTCGGCATGGTATTTAGCAAGCACCTTTTGCTCCACAAATTTCTTTTTGGAACTAGAAGAGGAGTCACTTTCTACTTCACTTGAGTCATTTTCCTCTTGACTTATTTCCTCTTTCTCACTACCACTTTTGCTCTTATGTGAGGAGGCAAAAGCTAGGAGGTTAGCCATGAGCTCTTCTTCACTTGAAGACTCATCTTCCTCATTGGAGTCATCACTACTCCCACTCCAAGTGGCGGCCATCACTTTGCTCTTCTTCTTTTCATTGTGATTAGCACATTCGGGGGCAAAGTGACCAATCCCACCACATTCAAAGCATCGGACCCCTTTCCTTTCGGTCCTCTCTTGTCTAGGCTCAAACTTCTTGAAGGAACTCTTTTTCTTCAAATCTTGTCCTCTTGACCCAAATCCCTTCTTCTTCTTGAACCCCATAACCTTGTTGAACCTTTTCACAAATAAGGCAAGGTCTTCATCCGATTCATGCTTTGCCTCCTTTGCATCCTTAGATGCTTTCAAAGCTATTCCTTTAGACTTCTTAGGAGGATTAGTGGTGCTAGGAGCCTTCCTAGACTCATATGCAAGGAGACGCCCAATCACCTCACTTGGCTTCATATCCATGTAGCCACTATTTTCTTCTATGGCCGTCACCTTGGATTCAAACCTATCGGGGAGAGATCTCATAATTTTTTGCTTGACTCTCCTATCCGAATACGGGTCTCCGAGTTGATGGCTTTGATTTACAATGTCCATCAATTTGATTTCGAAATCATTGAACCTTCATCCTCTCCCATCCTAAGTAGCTCAAACTGAGTTTGGAGGACTTGAAGCTTGGACTCCTTCACCACCTCGGTTCCCTCATGTGCAACTTGAAGGATGTCCCATGCCACTTTGGCAATCTGAGTATTCTGAATAAGCTTGTACTGATTCTCATCCATAGCACACATAATGGCATGCATAACCTTCCTATTCCACTTAGAAGCCTCAAACTCTTGCGCGTTCCATTGCGCCTTAGGCTTCAAAACATCTTGTCCTCCACCCGCGGGAGTCATCATAGGGAGATCATATCCGTCTTCCACCGCCATCCATGCACGGTTATGAATTTGGCATATGTAGGATTCCATCTTCCCTTTCCATTGGGAATAGTTCAATCCGGTAAGAAGTGGAGGCCTTGTGCTAGAAGCTCCTTCGTGGCCACCACCATTTCCACCGTTTCCACTCATAGTGTTTATGAATGAATGAAATGAATGCAAATGTATGAATGATCAAAAATCACACAAAATGCAAAACACACCAAAATAAGCAAGGATCACCTATGTATGTCTAGGAACCCGCTCTGATACCAATTAAAACAAATTATAGCACGGTGGGGTGAATAGATTTTACGCTTTTTACCCAATTTTTCGTGTTAGTCAAAATTACGAAAATGCCCTCAAGATAATATAACCAAGCAATTGTAATATGGTGCGGAAATTAAAACAACACTTGGTTTTTACGTGGAAACCCTCACGGGAAAAACCACGGGCTATGTAAGTAAGCCACACTCGAACCTCGAATCCACTAAATGTGCAAACGATTACAACCTAATCCCGGAAGTAATCACACACCTACCTAATCCCGGTATGAGTGAACCTAGTCCTATTTGCTTGCGATCTAAGCAACCTAATCCCGGTTGCTACACACAAGACTTACTTTCTCTAGAAGAGAATACAACCCTAAGTGAATATATATGAATATCCAAAATGCAACATAGAGCAAGGGAAACCCTATATGCTTATCTAAGATGATTAATATGCAATTAAGAACAATCCTAGATATCAAAACTAAATAACATGTCAATTAGTTTAGCTAATCAATATTAAGCACAAAACCTAATATGCTAGCACAATACAACTTCTCAAACATACATCATACTCATCTCAATATTGTATCCAAAGCATACAAAATAACAAACAAGTAATTAATTGAGATTGCTAGATAAGAGAAACACAAAACATGTAAGATATTAGTGAAAAGCTTACCAAGCAAAGTATGATGAAGATTCCATGCAAGATGACATCTAGATGATCTAAGATGATGCTAGATGATGATTGATGATTATGAAAAAGTGTTTGAGTGATTAAAAATGAGTTCTTTCTGTATTTTTCTTCTCTTGAAAAATATCCTAAGTATGAAGCATGAATAAGAACTCTTGTAACTGACCTAAAATCAAGTTAGCATATATATAGAGGCCATAAGTGAAGTGAGGTCGTTTTGAAAACGCGCCAGAAAATTGCTCTGTGCGCTGGTGGACCTGCGCTGGACGACAGGCGCAGGACCAGCGCACACGCACATTTTTGCTTTGGTGCTGGACGACATGCGCTCACACAGGCGCCAGACCAGCGGAGCCATACTAGGCGATCAGCGCTGGTGGCCTTGCGCTGGTGTGGACCAGCGCACGACCGGCGACAGAGAACTGGACAATCTGCGTTGGTGGCCTGCGCTGGTGTGGACCAGCGCACGACCAGCGGCACGCCACTGGGCGTTTTACGCCGGTGAGCGGCGCTGGACGACAGGCGCAGGTGGACCAGTGCACAGCCCACAACTTTGAACCCCACAAGCAATCATGCAAGGGGAATAAAGGTAAACTAAGATGCATCCTAAAAGCCTAATTGCTATGATGTTATAAACACAAGATGCAATCATAATAACAAGCAAGAAGAGATGTAAATAGGCATTGATGCACAACAAAAAGAAACACAACATACAAAGATTAAACATATGCATGAGTTGTGAGTGTGTGCAACTATCTCTTCAAGACAAGTAAGCACTTAGAGTATTACCTTTGGTGCTTATCAATAATGAGGTCTTCAAAAGGGCCTAAGCAATAACAACAACATCTAAACTACCCTTACAAAGAATCCCCACATATGGTTTGATCACGAAATAAGCCAATTAAAAAACAACGGGAATCCTTACAAGCATCATCGGCGGTTTCGAGACCGTCGAACCAACTGCAGAATCAAACCCGAGAGATTAAATCAACCAGGTATGATTGGCGGTTTCAAACGGCGGTCGTGGCCACTGATCATAACCGTCGTTTCACCAAAAGAGGTGAAATCAAAGTAGAAGCCAAGGGCATTTTCCATAGGTGGTCTTCGCGCAAACCAAGCATATACTAGTGCAAGCGCGGACGTTTCCGAGTTATATCAGGAAATGAATTACAAAGCACATAAACACACACAAAATACAACATTAAAGTGCAAGTGTAAAATGTGACATGTGAAGAGTATGCACACAAATGCAAGAATGCTAAGTGAGTGTGTGCAATCTAAATCTCTTCAAAGAAAGAACTAAGCACTAGAGATTATACCTTTGGCGTGCTTGTCCCTTGAGGTCTTGAAAGGGCCTTTGAGCATGATTCTCAAACTCCTAAACTACCCTTACACAATAAACCCCAACATGTGGTTTGTCCACGAAATAAGCCAATTAAAGAATGGGAATCCTTACAATCTCCCCCTTTGGCTATTTCGTGACAAAACCACCACTCACAATGATCCTCACAAACATAATTGAATCTACGGGATAATAATGATTTTCTACATTACAAAGAGATATAAGAATATATAAAAAAAAACTTCAAGTCTTCAATCTCTTGTAGAACTATCAACCCTTCAAAACAAAAGATTATACTTTCCAAAGCAAGAGTATGTGAGATGATCAAGTGAGAAATAAAACAAGCATTTGCATTTAAGAATTTAAGCACAACATCATGCAATGTATGTGTATGTGTATGCAATGCTCCCCCTCAACGGGTTACTCCCCCTCAATGAATATTCTCCCCAACATGCACAATTTCCACTACAATTTGCAACTCCCCTTACCACAATCTACTCCCCCTTTTTGTCATGATATAGGCAAAGGAGTAGTCCTCAACCGGATCACTCTAAGCAAAGAGAGATAGTAGCATGCAAGATATTTGCATAATAATATAAGTCACTTTATGCATCCCAATTAATTGAAGAGAAACAAGGAGATTTATTTGAAAGAAAATGTGTGAATCAAACATGTTTTGCATACAAGACATGTAGCATTCAAGTCCAAAATACAATGGTATTTGGCAAAGCAAATGACAAAGGTTTCTAATAAGAATTCAAACCAATTTCACCATTGTCATGAGAAAAGCAAGGATATAGAGATTTCATTGATTTTAATTTAAGAGCAACTATATCCAACTTTATAAGCGAAACATGGCATGAGCGATTTTGCACCCTATTTGATTTTTCCGGATAAGATATCCGTATGATAGTAGCCATGTTCAACCAATAAAGAAAGAGAGACATTTGGATTTTTTAGGTCCTTTGAACGGATACAAGATCCTTTATTCATTTTGAGTCTCATAAGTCTTTTTCACACAAGTTTTGCATTTATATTGCAATCATCAATTCATGCTTTTTCATTTGAGATTAGCATGTTACAAAAGAATCATCATGTCATAGAGATAACTATAGGTCATTCAAATCATACTTCCTATGTAAATCTCCTAATCCAAAAATGCATGTTTGAACATAAATATGACATGGATTGTAAACAAGCAAGGTTCACACTTATTGAATTGAAAACATATATACATATGTGCAACCAAGTTTACTCAAGCAAATAAAAGAAGAGGCATAAGATATTTCAAATTTTTACAAGTGACAAGAATGCAAAATAGCTCTCTTTGCTTGAGTTCCCCATACGGGGTCAATCACAAATCACATCATTCTACAAGACATATCCCAATAGATCTACTAAGTGTTTTAAATCGAGTAGCATCTAAGGGTTTAGTAAATAAGTCCGCAAGTTGATCATTAGTACCTACATGTTCAAGTACTATGTATTTATTTTCAACAAGCTCTCTAATGAAAGGATGGCGGATGTCAATATGCTAAGTCCTAGAGTGTTGTACCGGATTCTTGGAAATATTAATAGCACTCATATTGTCACAAAAGAGGGTTAGAGTACCTTGGTTGAATCCGTAGTCGACTAGCATTTGCTTCATCCATAGGAGTTGTGTGCATCCACTCCCCGCGGCTATGTACTCGGCCTCGGCCGTGGACAAGGAAATCAAGTTTTGCTTCTTGCAAAACCAAGACACCAAGTTGTTGCCTAGAAAGAAGCAACCGCCCGATGTGCTCTTCCTATCATCACAATTTCCTACCCAATCCACATCACTAAAGCCTACAAGACTAGCATTAGTGTCAAAAGAGTACCAAATCCCATAGTTGGAAGTCCCATTCACATAGCGAATGATTCTTTTAACGGAAGAGAGATGAGACTCCTTAGGATCCGCTTGGTACCTAGCACACACACCCACACTAAAAGAGATATCGGGCCTACTTGCGGTCAAATAAAGCAAGCTACCTATCATGCCACGATATAACGTTTGTTCCACACTTTTACCACTAGCATCCTTGCTTAGCTTCAAAGTGGTACTCATGGGTGTATTACAATGTTTGGCATTTTCAAGACCAAACTTCTTCACTAGGTTTTTGGCATATTTAACTTGGGTTATAAAAATCACATCATTTAGTTGCCTAATTTGCAAACCTAAGAAGTAACTAAGCTCACCAATAAGACTCATCTTAAATTCATGAGACATGACATCAACAAATTGTTGGACTTTGGTGCTGTTGGTTGAGCCAAATACATTGTCATCAACATAGATTTGAGCTATAAATAACTCATCTTTGTTTCTCTTGATGAACAAGGTCTTGTCAACACTACCTCTTGTGTAGTCATTGTCAACAAGAAATTGAGTGAGGCGCTCATACCAAGCCCTCAGTGCTTGTTTTAACCCATACAAAGCCTTTTTGAGTGATAGACATGGTTGGGGTGGTGTGCATCCACAAACCCCTTGGGTTGTTCAACAAACACTTTCTCTTGCAAGAAGCCATTTAGGAAGGCACTCTTGACGTCCATTTGGTGTAATTTGAACTTGTGAATACACGAGATGGACAAGAGAAGCCTAATAGACTCTAAACGGGCAACGGGAGCAAATGTCTTCTCAAAGTCGATACCCTCAATTTGAGAGTACCCTTGTGCTACAAGTCTAGCCTTGTTTTGCACTATATTGCCATCCTCATCGGATTTGTTCCTATAAATCCACTTAGTGCCTATAACATGTGTGCTTTTAGGCCTAGGAACTAGAGTCCAAACCTCATTCCTATCGAATTGGTTTAGCTCTTCTTGCTTGGCAAGAACCCAAAATTCATCATTTAAGGCTTCATCAACCTTTTTGGGTTCAATTTGAGAGGTGTAGCATGTGTAGCTAATTAGATTAGCTATTTGACGCCTAGTCCTAACACCCTCATTTACCTCTCCAATGATGTCATTCTTATCATGGAGTTGTTTAACCCATGGAGCACATTCTTTAGAGTTCAAGAGAGGAACTCTATCAATAGGTTGTGTGTCCTCATAATCACCATTGGACGTTCCAACATTGGGAGTCTCCACAACCTTCTCCAAAGGAGAATCATCATCTAAAACTATCTCCTCCTCATGGTTACTAGACTTAAGCCTTTCATCATCAAATACAACATTGGATGATTCCTTGACACTTAGAGTCTTTAAATTAAAAACTCTATAGGCTCTACTATTTAAGGCATAGCCAATAAAGATACTCTCATCACTCTTAGCATCAAATTTGCCAAGTTGATCACGGTCATTTAAAATGTAGCATTTGCTTCAAAAGGAGTGAAAGTAGTTAACATTTGGCATTTTACCTTTCCATAGCTCATAGGAGTATTTCTAGTTCCTGGCCTTAGGAAAACTCTCTTTCCTATATAGCAAGCCGTATTGACGGCTTCGGCCCATAGGTTCCTAGGGACATTATTGCTAAGCAACATCACATGGGCCATCTCTTAAAGGACCTTATTCTTTCTCTCAACAACTCTATTTTGTTGAGGTGTCTTAGGAGCCGAAAACTCATGGGAGATGTTTATACCATTACAATAGGTTTCAAAGGTGGCATTCTCAAATTCCCTCCCATGGTCACTTCTAATCCGTTTTATGCTTTTAATGTTAGAGTTCATTTCATTTTGAATTTTATTACAAAGCATTTTAAACTTATCGAAAGTTTCGGATTTTTCTCTAAGAAAATATGTCCATGTGAACCTAGAGAAATCATCAACACAAACAAAGATGTATCTCTTTCCACCTAAACTCTCGGTTTGCATAGGACCCATTAGATCCATGTGGAGAAGCTCTAGGGGCTCCTTGGTGGAGAGATACTTGCCATTTTTGTGCATGCTTTTGGTTTGTTTTCCTTGTTGGCAAGGTCTACAAACACCATTGGCTTTCTTCCCATACTTAGGGAGGCCACACACACAATTAAACTTTCCAAGGGTTCATAAATCCAGAAAGTTCATGTGGCCAAGTCTTTCATGCCACAACTCAATTTGCTCATCCATGGACACATTGTTTGAGACTATACTAGCTTCAAGACAATAGCAATTGTCGCTAGATCTCATACCTTTCAACAAGGTATGTCCATCGGGCTTTAGGATAGAGCAATCATTTTTACTAAACATAATGGAATATCCTTTATCACTAAAATGAGAAATGCTTATCAAATTGGCTTTCAAGCCATCAACAAACAAAGCATTGGATAAGGAGGGTAATCCGGGAACGGAAATGGTTCCTTTCCCTACAACTTTCTTTTTGGATCCATCACCAAAAGTGACATATCCTCCTTCCTCCATAGCAAGAGTCTCGAAGAAACTCTTGTTTCTCGTCATGTGCCTAGAGCACCCACTATCTAAATACCAAATATTAGAAGAATTTGCCTTCAAGGCTATTTGAGCAACATGGCAAACATTTTCATTCTTTCTAATCCACCTAGAAACAATATTAGCTTTCTTAGTGGTCTTTGGCACATGGGCTCTAGTTATCCTAGGATCATACACATCAATTTTATCATTCCTAGGAACATGCAACTTGGCTCTCTTCTTTCTCTTTTCAATCATGCTTCGTGTTTTACACATTTTAATATATCGAAAGCAATTTGGTCTAATATGACCATCAAATCCACAAAAATGACATGTAGGATTAAAATAAGGAATCATACCTTGTCCTTGTGCATGCATGGGACCTTGTCCATGTCTTTGTGGTTGAGTGGGTTCAATCCATCTTCGTTGTTGAACCGGTCTAGCTTGCTTCCTAGCTTGAGGTTGCATGATTGGTCTCTTTCCTTTGTGAGCCAATTGTTGAGGAATGTTGGCTTGAGGGACTCTAGTGGGTTGAGCTTGAGGTTGCCTTCTTGGCACCAACTTTGCTTGTGCATTATTAGAACAATGTCCTAGTTCTAATTTCTTCCTAGGAGTTTGCACCAATGAAGCTTCTTCATTCCCCAAACTCTTAACAAACACGGTCTTGTTAGAGGTTGAGATCTTGTTGCCATCTTCATACCCAAGACCCTTCTTGTCACACGGATTCTTTCCAACACTATGCAAATGATCAAGCTTTTGAGTTCTAGAGGTCATCCTAGTCATATACTCTTTTACTTCTTCAAGCTCCCTCTTTAGACTTTCTTCATTCCTCTTAGATAAGTCTAGCTCCATACTTAGCTTATCTTCAATTTTCTTGAGTCTTTCCACTTGTTCACTTAAGTGGTCATTATGAGATGAAAGTTCAAGATTTTCTTCTCTCAATCTTTGAATCTTTCTCTTGATTGCTAAATCATTAAACTCGGCATGGTATTTAGCAAGCACCTTTTTCTCCACAAATCCATTTATGGAGTTAGAAGAGGAATCACTTTCTTCTTCACTTGAGTCATTTTCCTCTTGACTCTCTTCCTTTTTTTCACTAGCACTTTTGCTTTTGTGGGAGGAGGCAAAAGCTAGGAGATTAGCCATGAGCTCATCATCATCCGAAGACTCATCTCCCTTATTGGAGTCATCACTACTTTCACTCCAAGTGGCGACCATCACTTTTCCTTTTTTCTTCTCATTATGATTTGCACATTCGGGGGCAAAGTGACCTATCCCACCACACTCAAAGCATCGAACCCCTTTCCTTTCGGTCTTCTCTTTCCTAGGCTCAAACTTGTTGTAGGAACTTGAAAGAACAAATAAACGCTCAGTGTGTTTGATAAATATATCTAGAGGGGGGTGAATAGATTTTAAGCTTTATTACCCAATTTTCGTATGCAAGTCAATTTTATGAAAATGCCCCTACTAGTCAAAAAGACAAACAAGTGTAATATAGTGCGGAATTTAAATAACACTTGATGTATACGTGGAAACCCAACCACTGGGAAAAACCACGGGCTGTTTAGTGCGCCACACTCGAACCTCGAAATCCACTAATTGAAATGGAGTTTACAACCTACTTAGACCTTGTCTAACACTCCGGTCAATAATCCCCCACTTCTACCACGCGGGCTTTTAAAAGTGGCTCTAGTCCTAATTGCTTGAGGCCTAAGCAATCTTAGCCCCAAGTCTTAAATCTCAACTAAGAGTTAATGCAACCTATGTGAATATGTAAAATACCCAAAATGCAATTTAGAGCTAAGTTACTCTAAATGCTTACCTAGGATAATGATATGCAATTAATTCAATCCTAGATATTAAAAACTAGATGACATGTCAAAAAGCTTAGCTAATCAAGATTAATCGAAAACCTAATTAGCTATCACAAAACAACACTCAATCAATTCATCACAATCAATTCTCTATTCTTGTATTTATCATATGATCAAAAACATACAAGTAAAATTAAAAGAGAATGGCTTGATAGTAAAATACTAAAATAAGAAGAACTTAATCAAAATCTTACCAAGCAAGTTGTGATGATGCAAACCCATTCATGGATGAATGCAAGATGAACTTTGATGCACAAAGGTATGTATTTGAGTGTTTAAATGAGCAAACTTGGTTGCTTTTTCTCTCAAAATCTCTCTTTAAAATATAGAGTTCTTGATGATCAAAGAGTCATTATGCAGAACAAGAGAAAGAGATGTATTTATAGGCATGAAAAATAGAGCATGTGAAAATACAAGTTTGCCCTTGAAAAGCACCGATTTGCGGTTTCAATCAGCGGCCAGGCCACCGTTTACAACCGCCGAATTGAGCCCGTGAAGAACAGAGCATCAACGGCGGTTTCATTCGACGGTTTCGAAACCGCAGATTCAACCATAGAATCAAACCCAAGAGATTAAATCGATTAGGTATGAACTACGGTTTTGAACGGCGGTCATGGCCACTGATCGTAACCGCAGAATTGCTCCAGACACTACTGGACACAAACGGTGGTTTCATTCGGCGGCCAGGCCACTGATCATAACCGCCGATCACCAACAGAGGTGAAAACCAAGGAGAAGCCAAGGGCATTCTCCATAGGCGGTCTTCGCGCAAAACCAAGCACACTTTCATGCAAGCGCGGACGTTTCTAAACAATGTCAAGAAACGAATTACTAGGCACATATACACACAACAAGATATCAATCAAAGTGCTAGTGTGTAAAGTGACATGTGAAGAGTATGCACACAAATGTACGTAAGCTAAGTGTGTGTGTGCATTCTAAGTCTCTTCAAAGGAAACTAAACACTAGAAGTATACCTTTGGGGTGCTTGTCCCTTAAGGTCTTGGAAGGGCCTTTGAGCTTAAAGTTCAATCATCTAAACTACCCTTACACAATCCCCAACACGTGGTTTGTCCACGAAATAAGCCAATCAAGATATGGGAATCCTTACAGAACCCTTTTTTTTTTTTAAGTTTTGACCTTTGGAACCAAAGTCCTTTTTCCCGAACTTCATGACCCTCTTGAATCTCTTCACAAATAATGCAAGGTCTTCATCCAAGTCATTCTTCTTTGCCTCCTTTTCATCCTTGGAGGCTAACACGTCCTAACCGGGCTCTAATTACACTATAAGATGATCTAAATTACCACGGTTATATTACTGAACATGCGAGTATTTCACCCTTTGCAATCGTACAAGTTGTTAGACTAGTATAGTGTACAAAGTAAGGGTATCTATCCCACAGGGAAATCAAATGAACAGTCTATGCTAGAATTAGTGAGTCTTTACTGAATTAACTTAATGTGATATTAAATGATTACAATTAAAAGCTAAAATGCTAGGGAATGTATGAATTTAGTAATGATGCACCACAAATAACCACTTCCATGCAAAAAAGATCAAGTCACTAGTGTAGTTCCATTTATATAATTGGCACACTCAACCATTCATTTAATTTATCATCTAAGGTTTAGATTAATCATTAGTGAATGTAAGTTATGGAACTGAGATTGATAGAATGAATTCTTAAGATATTCTTATGATCCACACACTCTAATCAAACGGTAGAATATGAACATACACCATTCAAACTTCAGGAATTTAGTATTTCATCACTCCAAGGTAGTCAATTCCATGCTTCCAAAGTTTATTAGATACATGGCATGATTTCATCAAGTTTAAGCATGCATACACAAGTGATTCATATAAGAAAAGTGGTAACAAGTGATTACACCAATACTTTCATAAATTCCCCAACATAAGTGGGTTAGTTACACATGATCATTGAGTATAACAAAGAATGAAGAAAAGGAAGAAATACTACCCTTGAAGTCTTGATCGATTCCAAGGCCAAACCTCTCCTTCCTCCACAGCAATACAAACCGAATGAACACTAGTAACTTTCAAGAGATTGATGAACTAGGTGCTCTACTAAGATTAATATCTTTTTCTACAAAGATTACAAGTGATGAGCTTCTTAACACACTAGTCTATTCTATGATGTAAAACCTAAAGATTACTAATAACTTAGTTCTATACAAATGTTTTGTCACCCTTTGTTCTGCAGGAGAGAGAAGTATATTTTTTTTCTTCAAATTGGGCAAGGAATGCCAAATTTGTCCTTGGACGTGCCTTTGGCGGGATCATCCCGCGGCTTCGACCCCGCTGCTCAAACCCGCCGCGGCTTCTGGCAACTTCTCGGTGACTTCTTTCCCGCTGGCATGAACTCACCGCGGCTTCTGAAGAATTCTCAGCGGCTTCTTTCCCACTAGCACGAACTCGCCGTGATTTCTGGCGACTTCAAACCTTCGGGACAGCTGGAATGATCTCGCTGCATGAACCCACCGTGAATAACTTGGTGAGTTCAGGCCCTTTGGATGGCGGCTTCTGTCTAGCCGTATCTTCTTGCGACTTTGTGCTGTGGCTTCGTGCCTCGGGCCCTGTCCCGCCACATCTTCTTCTCATGGTTTTGCTCCTCTTTTTTCAACTTTGATGCAAACACCTTCCTGAACGGTCATATTTCCTGAACTTAACAAAAACACATGTTATGCACACAAAAGTGCTCGAATACGAACACAAAAGGTAGGCAAAATGGGCGCTAAATGTGAACATTCATAGCATGATCAGACCCCCAAACCTATCTTTTGCTCGTTCTCGAGCAAAACAAAGAAATAAAGAACAAAACTGCTACATAAATGGTAATAATTAACTAATCCATTTTCGTAGGAAACACGATGGCACTTAGCACGTACCACATGCCTTTTAAACCTCTAGGTGCCCCTAGTAGGAGGAGTGTAGTCTCTTGAGGGTTTACCAGATACGATACCCACAAACGCAACTCTGTAATCTACTACTAAGAAGTTACCTTGTATATGCAAACAAAATTTCATGCAAGCCAAACATTCTCAATTAGGACTAATAAAATTCCACTTAGTCATAACAACACACAATACTTGTATGCCAATACTTGGGATATTTTTGGTCCAAGAATCAGTAATCTATCTACCTATGGTGAATTTGCCTTGACTTCTATTTCTCACAGATTCATCTCTTTCTTCTCTTAGAGACCTAGGTTACTCTCATCAATCACATGTGAATTTGAGTGAAGTAATTAAAATTCGAATATAACACATACAATAACGCACTTGTGTAGTGTCAGGTCTCATGAATGAATTAATAACCATGAACGTGGAAAGAACATGTTTGACTCATATTCCCAAGCTAGACTTCTCACAGATCCACTAGGGCTTTTCCTTGGTTGTATTGGGGCCATGGGTGATTGTGATGAGTGGAATGAATTTGATGGAATCCTAAAGTGTTGATCAACTTTTCAATCACATTCTACTAGCTCATTACTCATATGTCTACAAGCGTCTAGGCTAAGATTAACAATTTGATGATGTGCTAATTGGTACTCATTACGAGTATTCAATCAATTAGGTACTATGACTTTAAGTGTTTATTTTTACACCTTTACAATATAGCCTCTATATTGCACATTTTTCTATCATCGCCTGAGTACACGCTATTTACAGATTTGAGCTATCTACTTGCATCTTCACTTATGCAAACTATGATCAACAACTAAAGATTTCATGTGAATGATGTGTATGGATATATGTGGTGATGAAATGAATGGTTTGTGTGTGGCCTCAAATTTGGCAATTGGAGCACACATTCATAAGGACAGTGTTTGGGTAATGGAGTTGAACACACATGCCTAGGATCATCTCTATCAAACTTTCTAACAAGGGAATACAAGTTGCACAAGCAGTCCACAATATTTCCTGTTCAATGGCAATCAATACTAGTGCATATGAATGAGATCTCAATGCATCCTACATTTGAATAGTGCTTTTTAAGAGTAGTGAAAGTCCTAGAGGCGTGTATAATATAAAGCTAGAAGGGGGGGGGGGGGGGGGGGGGGGGGGGGGGGGGGGGTTGAATAGATTTTAGCTATTATTACCCAATTTTCACATGCAAGTCAATTTTATGAAAATGCCCCTACTAGTCAAAAATACAAGCAAGTGTAATATAGTGCGAAATTAAAAAGACACTTGATGTATACGTGGAAACCCAACCACTGGGAAAAACCATGGGCTGTTTAGTGCGCCACACTCGGAACTCGAAATCACTAATTGAAATGAAGTTTACAACCTATGTAGATCTCGTCTAACACTCCGGTCTGTAACCCCTCACTTCTACCCAGCGGGCCTTTATTAGCAACTCTATTCCAATTTGCTTGAGGCCTAAGCAACCTTAGCCTCAAAACTTAATTCTCTAAGAAGAGATTATGCAACCTATGTGAATATGTATGAATATTCAATTAACAAACAAGGCTAGGGAACCTTAGATGCTTATCTAGGATGATGAGATAATCAATTTAAATCAACCCTAGATATCAATTGTTAAATGACATGTCAAATAGCTTAGCTAATCAAGATTAATTAAAAACCTAATTAGCTATCACAATACAACACTCAATCAATTCATCACAATTAATTCTCTATTCTTGTATTTATCATATGATCAAAACATACAAGGAAATTAAAGAGAATAGCTTGATAATAAAAATACTCAAATAAGATGAACTTAATCAAAATCTTACCAAGCAGGTTGTGATGATGCAAACCCAATCATGGATGCTTTCTATCTAGACATAGAAGATGCAATATGAAATTTGATGCACAAGGGATTTGATTTGAGTGGTTAAAGGTGAGTTCTTTTGTATCTTTCTTTTCTTGAAAAATATTCTAAGTATGAAATCTGATAATCAACTCACTTAATTGACCTAAAGTCAAAGTGGCATATAAATAGGGAGTCAAAACAAAGTGTGGTCGTTTTGAATAAGTTACACCTATTTTTGCCTTGGGCGCTGTACGTAGAGCGCCTCTTGTACAGCGCCTGTACAGCGCCCCAACTCTGTTCTCTCGGGAAAACAGAGGGGCGCTGTACGAACAGCGCTTCTGTACAGCGCTCGTACAGCGCCCATCCAAAATGCATCAGACCTGATGCATTTAAATGACCATTTTTGCATCAGGTCATAGGGGCGCTGTTCACAACAGCGCTTTGTAGAGCGCTTTGAACAGCGCCCTTTGCAATGCAAGAATTCCAATGCTATGCATGACAAGGCAATGGACAATGCAATAAGCAATCAAACTAACATGCAAGAAGAGATGTTAATGAACATTAATGAGCACATAAAAACAACACATACACAACATACAAGAAAATGAATTAAGCATGAGATGTGAGTGTGTGTGCTTCTAATCTCTTCAAAGCAAATTAAGCACATAGAATTTTACCTTTGGTGCTTATCAACCTTGAGGACATGAGAGGGTCTTGAGCTTGAATATCTATCACTTAAGCTACCCTTACATACAATCCCCAACACGTGGTTTGTCCACGAAATAAGCCAATCAAGATATGGGAATCCTTACAATCTCCCCCTTTGGCTATTTCGTGACAAAACCACCACTCACATTGATTCCTTCAAAAATTAGAAACTATAGGTCAACAATGACTATTTACATTACAAAGAGATATATTAGAAAAAATCTTGAAGTCTTCAATCTCTTGTTGAATAATCAGTCATTGAAAGCAATGTTTCTATACTATCCAATTCAAGTAAAAAGTGAGATGAATCAAGTGAGAATAAAAACAAGCATTTGCATTCTTAGAATATAAGAACAACTACAACATCATGCAATAATTGTGAATGCAATGCTCCCCCTCAATGGGTTACTCCCCCTAAATGTATTTTGATGAATCAAGTGAGAATAAAAACAAGCATTTGCATTCTTAGGATATAAGAACAACTACAACATCATGCAATAATTGTGAATGCAATGCTCCCCCTCAATGGGTTACTCCCCTTTAATGTATTTTCTCCCCAACATGCATAATTGCTACCACAATTTGCAACTCCCCTTACCACCATTCTACTCCCCCTTTTTGTCATGATATAGGCAAAGGAGTAGTCCCCAACCGGGTCACTTAGCAAAGAGAGATGATAGCATTCAAGTCATTTGCATAATCATTAAATCCACTTTATGCAACTCTATCAAATGGAGAGAAACAAGGAGATTTATTTTGATAAAATGTGTGAATCAAAAATGCTTTGCATACAAGACATGTAGCATTCAAGTCCAAAATACAATGGTATTGGCAAAGCAAATGACAAAGGTTTCTAATAAGAATTCAAACCAATTTCACCAATGTCATGAGAGAAGCAAGGATATAGAGTTTTTCATTGATTTCAATTTATGAGCAACTATATCCATCTTTATAAGCCAAACATGTCATGAGCAACTTTGCACTCTATTTGATTTTTCCGGGAATGAAACCCGTATGATAGTAGACATGTTCAACAAATAAAGAAAGAGAGACAATTTGGAATATAAATTCCTTTGAACGGATACAAGATCCTTTATTCATTTTGAGTCTCATAAGCTTTTTCACACAAGTTTTGCATTTAAAAATTGCAATCATCAATTCATGCTTTTTCATTTGAGCATGTCATATGAATTTCATGCTTTTTCATTTGACATTAGCATGTTATAAACACTCATGCTTTTCAATTTTTAAGCATGTTATTAAGAATCATCATGTCATGGAGATAACTATAGGTCATTCAAATCATACTTCCTATGTAAATCTCCTAGTCCAAAAATGCATGTTTGAACATAAATATGACATGGATTGTAAACAAGCATGGTTCACACTTATTGAATTGAAAACATATATACATATGTGCAACCAAGCTTACTCAAGCAATTAACAAAGAAGCATAATATTTTTCAAATATTTGCATGCAACAAGTATGCATAAGCTCTCTTTGCTTGAGTTCCCCATATGGGGTCAATATCAACCTTCATCAATGAAGGTCATGAGGTCCTATGGACCTCCCAAGTCCATTTGACTTGGATGAACCTATTTGAGACTTGTTAGTCTCGTAGCAAGCGGGTTCATTTTTCTTTATCCACATAGATATGACATTTTTCTTCCTAGTGGTTAAGGGTTCAAGAGTTCTAGAATTAATAGGATCATGAATATGAATGTTTTCCTTCCTATTAGCATGCATTCTAGCTCTTATCATTCTCTTTTCAATCATGCTTTTGATTCTACATAATTTAATGAAATGAAAGCAATTTGGTCTAATGTGACCATTAATACTGAAACAAATTATAGCACGGTGTGTATAAAACTATCTAGAGGGGGGGGGGGGTGAATAGATTTTAAGCTTTTTACCCAATTTTTCGTGTTAGTCAAAATTACGAAATTACCCCTAAATAGATAAAGCAATAAAGCAATAAATCAAGTATAAAATGCAAAAATTAAATAAGACTTGATTTTTACGTGGAAACCCTCACGGGAAAAACCACGGGCTAGTAAGTAAGCCACACTCGAACCTCGAATCCACTAAATGTGTAAAACGATTACAAGCTGAAACAAATAATAGCACGGTGTGTATAAAGCTATCTAGAGGGGGGTTGAATAGATTTTACGCTTTTTACCCAATTTTACGTGTTAGTCAAAATTACGAAAATGCCCTCAAGATAATATAACCAAGCAATTGTAATATGGTGCGGAAATTAAAACAACACTTGGTTTTTACGTGGAAACCCTCACGGGAAAAACCACGGGCTATGTAAGTAAGCCACACTCGAACCTCGAATCCACTAAATGTGCAAACGATTACAACCTAATCCCGGAAGTAATCACACACCTACCTAATCCCGGTATGAGTGAACCTAGTCCAATTTGCTTGCGTTCTAAGCAACCTAATCCCGGATGCTACACACAAGACTTACTTTCTCTATGAAGAGAATACAACCCTAAGTGAATATATGTAAATATCCAAAATGCAACATAGAGCAAGGGAAACCCTATATGCTTATCTAAGATGATTAATATGCAATTAAGAACAATCCTAGATATCAAAACTAAATGACATGTCAATTAGTTTAGCTAATCAATATTAAGCACAAAACCTAATATGCAAGCACAATATAAAATCTCAAACATACATCATACTCATCTCAATATTGTATCTAAAGCATACAAAATAACAAACAAGTAATTAATTGAGATTGCTAGATAAGAGAAACACAAAACATGTAAGATATTAGTGAAAAGCTTACCAAGCAAAGTATGATGAAGATTCCATGCTAGATGACATCTAGATGATCTAAGATGATGCTAGATGATGATTGATGATCATGAAAAGTGTTTGAGAATCAAGAATGGAGTTCTTGGAATTTTTCTTCTCTTTGAAAAATATCCTAAGTATGAATTCTGAATATGAACTCTCTTAATTGACCTAAAGTCAAAGTGGCATATATATAGGGGGCCAAATCAAAGTGTGGTCGTTTAAGTAAGTTTCAAAGAAACGCGCCAATCGGCGGTTTCAATCGGCGGCCAGGCCGCCGTTAATGACCGCCGAATTGAGCTCGTGAAGAACAGAGCATAAACGGCGGTTCATTCGGCGGTTTAGTGACCGCCGATTCCAACCGCCGAAACAGAACAGAGAGATCAAAATCAACCAGGTATGAACGGCGGTTTCGAACGGCGTTCATGCCCGCCGTTTCAACCGCCGAATTGGACTGAGAGATAAATCAATCAGGTCTTGAAACGGCGGTTTCGAACGGCGGTCGTGACCGCCGATATTAACCGCAGAAATGCTTCAGACCAATCTGGACTGAAACGGCGGTTTCATTCGGCGGCCAGGCCGCCGATCATAACCGCCGATCACCTAGATAGGTGAAAACCAAGGAGAAGCCAAGGGCATTCTCCATAGGCGGTCCTCGCGCTAAACCAAGCACATTCTCGTGCATGCGCGGACGTTTCCGAAAGTTATCGGGAAACGAATTATACAACAACATGACACAATTACACACACATAAAATATAATAAATAAGTGCAAGTGTGAAATGTGACAAATGAAGAGAATGCACACATATGCAATGAATGTTAAGTGTGTGTGTGCAACTAATCTCTTCAAAGAAAAGTAAGCACATAGAAATTTACCTTCGGTGCTTATCAACACGAGGTCTTCAAAAGGGCTTCGAACAACAAGACCGATACTTAGGCTACCCTTACAAAGAACCCCCACATATGGTTTGATCACGAAATAAGCCAATTAAAAACAATGGGAATCCTTACAATCTCCCCCTTTGGCTATTTCGTGACAAAACCATCACTCACAATGATTCCTCACAAAAAATAGAAACTACGGGACTATAATGATATTCTACATAACAAAGAGATAAGCTAATGCAACTTGAAGTCTTCAATCCTCTTGTAGAATAATCAATCCCTGAAAAGAGTTTCTAACATTTCTAATACAAGAAAAGTGTGAGATTAATCATGTGAGAACAATACCAAGCATTTGCATTTTTAGAATTTAGGCACAACATTACCAAATGTATGCAATGTATGATAAATGCAATGCTCCCCCTCAACGGGTTACTCCCCCTCAATGTATGTTCTCCCTAAAGTGTACAATAGCTTCTATATTTTGCACCTCCCCTTACCATATCCTACTCCCCATTTTTGTCATGATATAGGCAAAGGAGTAGTCCCCAACCGGGTCACTCATAGCAACGAGAGATAGAAGCATGCAAGATATGCATATACATATAAGTCACTTTATGCACTTCAATTAATTTGAGAGAAACAAGGAGATTTATTTTGAGAAAATGTGTGAATCCAACATGCTTTGCATACAAGACATATAGCATTCAAGTCCAAAATACAATGGTATTTGGCAAAGCAAATGACAAAGGTTTCTAATAAGAATTCAAACCAATTTCACCAATGTCATGGGAAAAGCAAGGATATAGAGATTATGGATTTCAATTTAAGAGCAACTATATCCAACTTTATAAGCGAAACATGGCATGAGCGACTTTGCACCCTATTTGATTTTTCTGGATAAAATTATCCGTATGATAGTAACCATGTTCAACTAATAAAGAAAGAGAGACATTTGGAATGTAAATTCCTTTGAATGGATACAAGATCCTTTATTCATTTTGAGTCTCATAAGTTTTCACACAAGTTTTGCATTTTTAAGAATATGCAATCATCAATTCATGCTTTTCATGTGTGCATGTTATATGAATTTCATGCTTTTTCATTTGTCATTAGCATGTTATTAAAGAATCATCATGTCAAGGAGATAATCATAGGTCATTCAAATCATACTTCCAATGTAAATCTCCTAGTCCAAAAATGCATGTTTGAACATAAATATGACATGGATTGTAGACAAGCAAGGTTCACACTTATGGAATTTTAAAACATATATACATATGTACAACCAAGCTTACTCAAGCAATTAAAAGAAGAGGCATAAGATATTTCAAATTTTTTGCAAGATACAAGAATGCAAAATAGCTCTCTTTGCTTGAGTTCCCCATATGGGGTCAATCATAGAACATCACTCCACAAGACATACCCCAATAGATCTACTAAGAGTTTTAAATCGAGTAGCATCTAAGGGTTTAGTAAATAGGTCCGCAAGTTGATCATTAGTACCTACATGTTCAAGTACTATGCATTTATTTTCAACAAGCTCTCTAATGAAGTGATGGCGGATGTCAATATGCTTAGTTCTAGAATGTTGCACCGGATTCTTGGAAATATTAATGGCACTCATGTTATCACAAAAGAGAGTGAGAGTACCTTGGTTGAATCCGTAATCCACTAGCATTTGCTTCATCCACATAAGTTGAGTGCATCCACTCCCCGCGGCTATGTACTCGGCTTCCGCCGTGGACAAGGAAATCGAGTTTTGCTTCTTGCAAAACCAAGACACCAAGTTGTTGCCTAGAAAGAAGCAACCGCCCGATGTGCTCTTCCTATCATCACAATTTCCTGCCCAATCCGCATCACTATATCCTACAAGACTAGGATTAGTGTCAAATGAGTACCAAATCCCATAGTTGGAAGTCCCATTCACAAAGCGAATGACTCTCTTAACCGAAGAGAGATGGGACTCCTTGGGATCGGATTGGTACCTAGCACAAACTCCTACACTAAATGATATATCGGGCCTACTTACGGTCAAATAGAGCAAGCTCCTATCATGCCACGATATAAGGTTTGGTCCACACTTTTACCGCTAGCATCCTTGCTTAGCTTCAAAGTGGTGCTCATAGGAGTGTCACAATGTTTGGCTTTTTCAAGACCAAACTTCTTCACAAGGTTTTTGGCATATTTGGCTTGGGTTATGAAGATCCCATTATCAAGTTGCCTAATTTGCAAACCTAGGAAGTAATTAAGCTCACCAACAAGACTCATCTCAAATTCATGAGACATAACATCAACAAATTGTTGGACCTTGGTGTTGTTGGTGGAGCCAAACACTATGTCATCGACATATATTTGAGCTATGAAAAGCTCATCATTGTCTCTCTTGATGAATAGTGTCTTGTCAACACTACCTCTTGTGTAGTTATTGTCAACAAGAAATTGAGTGAGGCGCTCATACCAAGCCCTCGGTGCTTGTTTCAACCCATATAGTGCCTTCTTGAGGCGATAGACATGGTTGGGGTGGTGTGCATCCACAAACCCCTTGGGTTGTTCAACAAACACTTCCTCTTGCAAGAAGCCATTGAGGAAGGCACTCTTGACGTCCATTGGTGCAATTTGAACTTGTGCACACAAGAGATGGACAAGAGAAGCCTAATGGACTCTAAGCGGGCAACGGGAGCAAATGTCTCCTCAAAGTCGTCAATACCCTCAATTTGAGAGTACCCTTGTGCTACAAGTCTAGCCTTGTTCCGCACTATGTTGCCATCCTCATCGGATTTGTTCCTAAATATCCATTTAGTGCCTATGACATTAGTGGTCTTAGGCCTAGGAACTAGAGTCCAAACCTCATTCCTTTCGAATTGGTTTAGCTCTTCTTGCATGGCAAGAACCCAAAATTCATCATGTAAGGCTTCTTCAACCTTTTGGGTTCAATTTGAGAGGTGTAGCAAGTATAGCTAATAAGATTAGCAAGTTGACGTCTAGTCCTAACACCCTCATTTACCTCTCCAATGATATCTTCTTTATCATGGAGTTTCCTAACCCATGGAGCGGGTTCTTAGAGTCCAAGAGAGGAACTCTAGTAATGGGTTGTGTGACTTCATTAGATGTCCCAACATTGGGAGTCACCACAACCCTCTCCAAAGGAGAGTCATCTCTAGAACATCCTCCTCCTCATGGTTATTAGACTTGAGCTAGTATCATCAATGACCACATTTGATGATTCCATGACGGTTCGAGTCTTCAAGTTGAAAACTCTATAGGCTTTACTATTCAAGGCGTAGCCAATAAAGATACCCTCATCACTCTTAGCATCAAACTTGCCAAGTTGATCACGGTCATTTAAAATGTAGCATTTGCTTCCAAATGTGTGGAAGTAGCTAACATTTGGCCTCCTACCCTTCCATAGCTATAGGAGGTGTTTCTAGAAACGGGCCTTAGGAACACACGATTTCCTATATAGCAAGCCGTATTGATGGCTTCGGCCCATAGGTTCCTAGGGACATGTTGCTAAGCAACATCACTCGGGCCATCTCTTGGAGGACCCTATTCTTCCTCTCAACAACTCCATTTTGTTGAGGTGTCCTAGGAGCCGAAAACTCATGGGAGATGCCTAAGCTATCACAAAGGCTTTCAAAAGAGGCATTCTCAAACTCTCTCCCATGGTCATTCTAATCCGTTTAATGCTTCTAATGTTAGATTTCATTTCATTTTGTAATTAGTACAAAGCATTTTAAACTTATCAAAAGTTTCGGATTTTTCTCTAAGAAAGTATGTCCATGTAAATCTAGAGAAATCATCAACACATACAAAAATGTATCTCTTTCCACCCAACTTCGGTTTGCATGGGACCCATGAGGTCCATGTGGAGAAGCTCAAGAGGCTCCTTGGTGGTGAGATACTTACCCTTTTTGTGCATGCTTTTAGTTGGCTTTCCTTGTTGGCAAGGTCCACAAACACCATTGGCTTTTTCCCAAGCTTAGGGAGGCCACGCACACACTCGAACTTTCCAAAGGGTCCGTAGATCCCTAAGTTCATGTGGCCAAGTCTTTCATTCCACAACTCAATTTGCTCATCCATGGACACATTGTTTGAGACTATTCTAGCTTCAAGACAATAGCAATTGTCGCTAGATCTCATACCTTTCAATAAGGTTTGTCATCGGGCTTTAGGATCGAGCAATCATCTTTACAAAACAAGACAGAATATCTTCATCACTTAGATGTGAAATGCTTATTAAATTGGCTTTCAAGCCATCAAACAAATAAAGCATCGGATAAGGAGGGTAATCCGGGAACGGAAATGGTTCCTTTCCTACAACTTTCTTTTGGATCCATCACCAAAAGTGACATATCCACCTTCCTCCATAACAAGAGTCTCGAAGAAACTCTTGTTTCCCGTCATGTGCCTAGAGCACCACTATCTAGATACCAAAATTAGAAGAATTTGCCTTCAGGCTATTTGAGCAACATGGCAAACAGTCATTCTTTCTAATCCACCTAGAAACAATCTTAGCTTTCTTAGTGGTTTTTGGTATATGGGCTCTAGATGTCCTAGGATCATGCATAATAGAATTATCATTCCTAGGAACATGCATCATGGCTCTTTTCTTTTTCTTCTCTATCATGCTTCTAGTTTTGCACATTTTTATATATCGAAAGCAATGTGGTCTAATATGACCATCAAATCCACAAAAATGACATAGGAGTGAAATAAGGAATCATACCTTGTCCTTGTCTTTGTGGATGAAAGGTTCAATCCTTCTTCGTTGTTGAACCGGTCTTGGTTGCTTCCTAGCTTGAGGTTGCATGATAGGTCTCTTTCCTTTGTGAGCCATTGAGGAGGAATGTTAGCTTGAGGACCTAGGGGGTTGAGCTTGAGGTTTCTCTTGGACCCATCTTCACTTGTGCATTAGAGCATTGTCTACTTCTAATTTCTTGCTAGGAGCTTGCACAAATGAAGTTTCTTCTTTCTTCAAGCTTCTGACAAACACGGTCTTGTTAGAGGTGAGATCTTCTTGTCATCTTCATACCCAAGACCCCTCTTGTCACATGGACTCTTTCCAACACCAGCATATGGTCAAGCTTCTTGGTGCTAGAATCCATCCTAGTCATAGAATTTTAACTTCTTCAAGCTCACTCTTTAGACTTTCTTCATTCCTCCTAGATAAAGCTAACTCTTCTTAGCTTATCTCTATCTTCTTGAATTTTTCCACTTGTTCACCTAAGTGGTCATTATGAGATGCAAGCTCAAGTTTCTTCTCTCAACATCTTGCTATTCTTGTGCTCTTGATTGCTAAATCATTAAACTCGGCATGGCATTTAGCAAGCACCTTTTTCTCCACAAAACTACTTATGGA
>VAHF01000043.1:0-32303 GCA_008009225.1 Acer yangbiense | reverse complement strand
ACGATTAGCCAATCAACAATGGAACCTTACAATCTCCCCTTGGCTATTTGTGACAAAACCACCACTCACATTGATTCCTCACAAAAAAAATAGAAACTACGGGACTATAGTGATATTCTACAGTACAAAGAGATAAGAAAATAAAACTTCAAGTCTTCAATCTCTTGTAGAATAATCAATCCCTGTAAATAAAGTTTCTAACATTTCCAATACAAGTAAAAAGTGAGATGAATCAAGTGAGAACAAAAACAAGCATTAGCATTTGTAAAAGATTAGCCACGACATTATGAAATGTATGTGTATGCAATGCTCCCCCTCAACGGGTTACTCCCCCTCAATGAATGTTCTCCCCAATATGCACAATTGCTTCTATATTTTGCAACTCCCCTTACAATATAATACCCCCTCTTTTTGTCATGATATAGGCAAAGGAGTAGTCCTCAACCGGGTCACTCATAGCAACGAGAGATAGTAGCATGCAAGATTTGCATAATTAATAGAAGTCACATTATGCATCTCAATTAATTTGGAGAGAAACAAGGAGATTTATTTGAAAAAAAAAATGTGTGAATCAAACATGCTTTGCATACAAGACATGTAGTATTTAAGTCCAAAATACAATGGTATTTGGTAAGCAAATGACAAAGGTTTCTAATAAGAATTCAAACCAATTTCACCAAAGTCATGAGTAAAGCAAGGATATAGAATATATTGATTTCAATTTAAGAACAACTATATCCAACTTTATAAGCGAAACATGGCATGAGCGACTTTGCACCCTTTTTGATTTTTCCGGATAAGATATCCGTATGATAGTAGCCATGTTCAACCAATAAAGAAGGAGAGACATATGGAATGTAAATTCCTTTGAACAGATACAAGATCCTTTATTCATTTTGAGTCTCATAAGCTTTCACACAAGGTTTTGCATTTTAAGAATATGCAATCATCAAATCATGCTTTTCATGTGAGCATGTTATATGAATTTCATGCTTTTTCATTTGACATTAGCATGTTATTTAAGAATCATCATGTCATGGAGATAATCATAGGTCATTCAATTCATACTTCCTTCATACATCTCCTAGTCCAAAAATGCATGTTTGAACATAAATATGACATGGATTGTAAACAAGCAAGGTTCACACTTATTGAATTGAAAACATATATACATATGTGCAACCAAGCTTACTCAAACCATTAAAAAAAGAGGCATAAGTTATTTAGAATTTTTTGCAAGATACAAGAATGCAAAATAGCTCTTTTTGCTTGAGTTCCCCATATGGGGTCAAATAACAAAACACATCACTCCATAAGACATATCCCAATAGATCTACTTAGTGTTTTAAATCGAGTAGAATCTAAGGGTTTAGTAAATAGGTCCGCAAGTTGATCATTAGTACCTACATGTTCAAGTACTATGCATTTATTTTCAACAAGCTCTCTAATGAAATGATGGCGGATGTCAATATGCTTAGTTCTAGAATGTTGCACCGGATTCTTGGAAATATTAATGGCACTCATGTTATCACAAAAGAGAGTGAGAGTATCTTGGTTGAATCCGTAGTCTACTAGCATTTGCTTCATCCATTGGAGTTGTGTGCATCCACTCCCTGCGGCTATGTACTCGGCCTCAGCCGTGGACAAGGAAATCGAGTTTTGCTTCTTGCAAAACCAAGACACCAAGTTGTTACCTAGGAAGAAGCAAACGCCCGATGTACTTTTCCTATCATCACAATTTCCTGCCCAATCCGCATCACTAAAGCCTACAAGACTAGCATTAGTGTCAAAAGAGTACCAAATCCCATAGTTGGAAGTCCCATTCACATAGCGAATGATTCTCTTTACGGAAGAGAGATGGGACTCCTTGGGATCCGCTTGGTACCTAGCACACACACCCACACTAAAAGATATATCGGGCCTACTTGCGGTCAAATAAAGCAAGCTACCTATCATGCCCCAATATAGAGTTTGTTCCACACTTTTACCACTAGCATCCTTGCTTAGCTTCAAAGTGGTACTCATGGGTGTATCACAATGTTTGGTATTCTCTAAACCAAACTTCTTCACTAGATTTTTGGCATATTTGGCTTGGGTTATGAAAATCCCATCATCTAATTGCCTAATTTGCAAACCTAGGAAGTAACTAAGCTCACCAACAAGACTCATCTCAAATTCATGAGACATGACATCAACAAATTGTTGGACCTTGGTGTTGTTGGTGGAGCCAAACACTATATCATCAACATATATTTGAGCTATGAAAAGCTCATCATTATCTTTCTTGATGAATAGTGTCTTGTCAACACTACCTCTTGTGTAGTTATTGTCAACAAGAAATTGAGTGAGGCACTCATACCAAGCCCTCGGTGCTTGTTTCAACCCATATAGTGCCTTCTTGAGGCGATAAACATGGTTGGGGTGGTGTGCATCCACAAACCCCTTGGGTTGTTCAACAAACACTTCCTCTTGCAAGAAGCCATTGAGGAAGGCACTCTTGACATCCATTTGGTGCAATTTGAACTTGTGCACACAAGAAATGGACAAGAGAAGCCTAATGGACTCTAAACGGGCAACAGGAGCAAAAGTCTCCTCAAAGTCGATACCCTCAATTTGAGAGTATCCTTGTGCTACAAGTCTAGCCTTGTTCATGTAGGGAAAAATACCGTAGTACACGCAGCGGAAGCGAGACTAAAAATAGATTTAGTAACTTTTAAAATTTTTCCTTTTTATGAACCTTAAACCCTTTAATCAATTAAACATATATATTATCTAACAAAAGAAGAATACCTTTTGTCGCGTGATCCGATTGACTTACGTCGATGGTAATCCGCAAGATCTTCAATCCTAGCACGAACGTGGATCACCTAGGAGCGTGGTTCTCCCTTTTCTTTGAATTGCAAACCTGAAATGGACAAACAAACTTTTCTTTTTCTTTGTTAGTCACAAAAAACAATCAAAAGAAGACTAAAGATTATTCCGGTCACTTTTGAGTTCTCAATCTTATATGAACTCGCTGGTGAACCTCAATCGATGTTGTACACACAAGCTTATTGATGAACAAGCAATTAGTGTACCATCAAAGAATAATCTATTCACTCTTTTATGTTTTAGTATAAATCAACACACACTAATCACTAGAGTTGGATTCTATTTTTTAAGCAAAAAGAAAAACTTCAAGCCTTACAAGTAGGGTTCAACCAACAACCTATATATAATATCTTATAATTAAAATATATATAGTGCACCGAATACTGCACTTTGCACAACTAATACATAAGTGCATCAATTCTGCACACCTCACCAAACCAATAATATATCATTGCACGGCCTAAACCAATGATATATATATATATCTATCTACTGCCACGCCCAACTCTTATATTTATATCTATATATATTGCAGAATAAATACTGCATGCATTATATACTTATATATTTTCGGCCTTGTGCCATATATATTTATAGTATATTTATATATTGTGACCAAAAAACTCTACCAGTAAGATTTGTCTTTGACTTAAATCCTAACCCTAGGTAGATTTCTTTAGAATTCCAAACCCTAATCCAACTCTTAGTGTATTTGTGACTATCTCAAAGACTTCCTTATTTGATTAAATAAATAAAACTTATATTTATTTTCTTACCAAATAGTCTTTTATCTTTAGTATACTACTACCAATAGTATAACTCTAGAAACATTATTCCTGATCAGAAAAAGATTTTGTTCTTAATTAAATAAATTAATTAATTAATAATTAATTCATTCTCATTTAACAAACAATAAAATAGAATAATTTATTAGACTAATAATTAGCCTTGCCGCCCATCATCATATATATGGGCTCAATATTATTTTCTTATTTTATTTAATCCATTGGACTTTAAATAAAAGCCCACATGTGAACCAGACCATTTTACTAAAAGAAACAAGCCCACATGCCTTTCATTAATATATTAATATAATTGATCAGCCCATTAAACAAATAATGTGCAAATTATATTCTTAATATATTAAAAGCAATTCTAGATGGACCCATAAATTGGTCCGGTAGAATATATCAAGTGATCCATGCAAGTCCGTGTGGATTGGGGATCTTGGCGGGCTATCTAAATTTAAGCTTCAATAGACATAACCTAATCACAATCAACAAATGATTCACTTAGGTCCGATCCATTAATTTTAACTCATTCCACTAAAGAGCTAAAATTGAACTCTTAAATAAAGATAGAATAAGAAGATGTTCCTCATTCATACCTGTAAGTGCCTCATTTTTTATTGGCGTATTTCGTTGGCAAAATCACAATGGGGTTCTGAAAGTTCTCAAATACTCGAGGTGTGTTAATCAATATAAAGCTAGAGGGGGGGTGAATAGATTTTATCTAATTATTACCCAATTTTCTCATGCAAGTCAATTTTACGAAAATACCCCTAGCAAGTCAACAAAACATACAAGTGTAATAAGATGCGGAAATAGTAAATGACACTTGATGTTTACGTGGAAAACCCAACCACTGGGAAAAACCACGGGCTGTTAAGTGCGCCACACTCGGACCTCGAAATCCACTATATGAAAAGACGGTTACACCCTCAAGTGATTCTCGGACACTCACCCTAGATAACCTCAGGCTATGGACACTACCAATCGCCACTCTTGGTTCAATCCCTAGTGATATCCCCTGATACACTACTCTTGGCGTGAGCACCCTCTAATCTACCACGCGGGCCTTTTATAGCGGCTCTAGTCCAATTTGCTTGAGGCCTAAGCACCTTAGCCCCAAGACTTCAATCTCTCAAAAGAGATGCACAACCCTATGTGAATATGTATGAATATTCAATTAATGCAATAAGAGCTAGGGTACTCTAAATGCTTACCTAGGATTATAAGATGACAATATAATCAATCCTAGATATCACATATAGCTATATGACATGGCATATAACTTTAGCTAAGTAAAGGATCACCAATCCTAGATACAAAGCTATCATATAAAACCCACAAACATTCAAAGGATTAACTAGTTGATTAAAAAACAATCTATCAACCTAGTTATCAATACATCACACAAGAATGTTCATGGCATAGCTTTTAGGCAATAATGACCTAATCAAATAAGCTATGAAAAATAATCTCAATCAATAAATGAGATCAATTAGCTAGATGGCATATGAACATTAAAGCCTAGCTAACAAATAAAAACCCAATCAACACATAATCTCAATCTTATATGTAGAAATTAATCTAAACACATATAAGTAAAATATGAGATAAAATTGATAAGTAGAAACACTAATTATGTAAAATAAAAGTGTTCAACAAATCATACCATGTGTGTTGAAGAAGTCCCATGCATTAGCATATGCTAGATGATCCTAGATGATGCTTAGATGAAGATTTATGCATGTGGGAATGGGTTTAGAGAGATAAAGATATGATCTTTAAGCTTTCTCTCTCAAGTCTCTCTAAATATCTCTCTAGGGTTCTTATGATCAAAGACTTGTATTCTGAACCAGAGATAAGGATGTATTTATAGAGACCAAAAACAGGGCAGGTGAAAATACAATTTTGCCCTTGAAACGCACCGATCGGCGGTTTCATTCGGCGGCCGGGCCGCCGAACTGAACCGCCGAATGGCTCCCGAGCGGAACAGGGGAACTTCGGCGACTTCATTCGGCGGTTTCGAAACCGCCGATCCCAACCGCCGTTTTGGACCCGAGAGATATATTTCAATCAGGTCTCATTCGGCGGTTTCGAACGGCGGCCAGGCCGCCGAAAGGAACCGCCGATTCACCAAAAATGGTGAAACCAAGGAGAAGCCAAAGGCAACTCCACCGGCGATCATCGCGTAAAACAAAGCACATTACCGTGCACGCGCGGACGTTTCCGAACATCCTTAGGGAAACGAATTACACCACACTAAAAGCTAACATACATGAAGTGCAAGTGTGGGTATTGAATGCATCCTAATGCCTAACATGTCATGGCATTATCATATAACAAGATGCAATCAATTCAACATGCAAGAAAAGATATTGAATAAATCAATAAAGCACAATGCACACAAAATATAAACACACCATACAAGAATAAGAGTTATGCATGTTGTGTGTGTGTGTGCAACTATATCTCTTCAAGCCAATGTAAGCACTAGATATATACCTTTGGTGCTTGTCCTCTTGAGGTCTTGGAAAGGGTCTTGATCTTCAACAAACACCTAGACTACCCTTACAACCAAACCCCAACATGTGGTTTGACCACGAAATAAGCCAATCAATAATGGGAATCCTTACAATCTCCCCCTTTGGCTATTTCGTGACAAAACCACCACTCACATTGATTCCTCACAACATAATAGAAACTACAGGTCTACTTATGATTTTCTACTTTACAAAGAGATAAGATAAATAGTCTTGAAGTCTTCAATCTCAAGTAGAACAATCAATCCCTGAAAGCACAGTTTCTATACTTTCTAATACAAGAAAAGGTGAGATGAATCAAGTGAGATAAAACAAGCATTTGCATTTAAAAATTTAAGTACAACATCATGCAATGTATGAATGTGCAAATGCTCCCCCTCAAAGGGTTACTCCCCCTCAATTAGTATTCTCCCCAACATGCACAATTGCTACTACAATTTGCAACTCCCCTTACCACACCATACTCCCCCTTTTTGTCATGATATAGACAAGGGAGTAGTCCCCAACCGGGTCACTCAAGGCAAAGAGAGATAGTAGCATTCTAGTATATGCATAATCAATATAAGTCACTTTATGCAATCTCAATTTATTGGAGAGAAACAAGGAGATTTATTTAAATAAAATGTGTGAATCAAAAAATTGCTTTGCATACAAGACATGTAGCATTTAAGTCCAAAATATCATGGTATTTGGCAAAGCAAATGACAAAGGTTTTCAATATGAATTCAAACCAATTTCACCAATGTCAAGAGAGAAGCAAGGATATAGGTTTTCATTGATTTCAATTTAAGAACAACTATATCCAACTTTATAAGCTAAACATGTCATGAGCGACTTTGCACCTTACTTGATTTTCCGGATAAGATATCCGTATGATAGTAGACATGTTCAACCAATAAAGAAAGAGAGACATTTGGATTGTAAAATCCTTGAATGGATACAAGATCCTTTTTCATTTGAGTCTCATAAGCTTTTTCACACATTATTTGCAATTAAGAAATGCAATCATCAAAACATGCTTTTTAAGATTAGCATTTAGCATGTCATTTTAGCAATCATCATGACATGGAGATCATTATAGGTCATTCAAATTAAATCCTATGTAAATATCTCCTAGTCCAAAAATGCATGTTTGAACATAAATATGACATGGATTGCAATACAAGCATTGATCACACTTATTGAATAGAAAATATGTATACATAGTGTAACCAAGCTAACTCAAGCAACAAAAAGAGAAGCATAAGATATTTCAAATTTTTTGCAAGTGACTAGATGCAAAATAGCTCTCTTTGCTTAAGTTCCCCATATGGGGTCAATATCCACACCACTTCAATGAAGGGCATGTGGTTTAAAAGACTTACCAGGTCCATAGGACCTAGTTGAACCTATTTGAGACATGTTTGTCTCGTAGCAAGCGGGTTCGTCTTTTATAATCCACTTAGGTGTCTCAATAACATACCTAGTGGTCATAGGTTCTAGAGTTCTAGATGGCAAAGAATCATGCAAATGATTTTCTTCCTTTTTAAGGACATGCATCTTAGCTCTAGCCTTTTTCTTTTCAATCATGCATATAAGATTACATATTTAAATGTAATGCAAGCAACTTGGTCTAACATGACCAACAATACCACACAAAAGACAAAAGGAGATAAGGTTAGGAATTATACATTCCCTTGAGCATGCAAAAGTGCTTTCCCTTGTCGTTGTGGTTGTCTTGGTAGTTGGATAGGATCTCTCCTCCTCTGATGATGACCAAGACAAAGTTGCTTGCTCGGTTGAGCTTGCATGATTGAACACTTCCCTATTAAGATCGTAGGTTGAGGGAAGATAGCCTTCTTGGTTGGTTAGACCAAGATTGAGGAAGGCTTGGGCTTGAAGCTCTTTGGTGATGTGAGCAACGCCCTTTCATCTTCGTCTCCTCTCTCTCCTTAGAGGGACATCTCCTCATCGGAGTCATTTTCTTCTCTCATAAAATCACTCATAGTGTTTGCGTTGAATGAATGCAAATGAGAAGAATGCAAGATGTATGTCAAAAACAATAATCATACAAAATGCACAACACACCAAAAATGAGCTAGGATCACCTAAGTATATCTAGGAACCCGCTCTGATACCAATTGAAAGTTCTCAAATACTCGAGGTGTGTTAATCAATATAAAGCTAGAGGGGGGGTGAATAGATTTTATCTAATTATTACCCAATTTTCGCATGCAAGTCAATTTTACGAAAATACCCCTAGCAAGTCAACAAAACATACAAGTGTAATAAGATGCGGAAATAGTAAATGACACTTGATGTTTACGTGGAAAACCCAACCACTGGGAAAAACCACGGGCTGTTAAGTGCGCCACACTCGGACCTCGAAATCCACTATATGAAAAGACGGTTACACCCTCAAGTGATTCTCGGACACTCACCCTAGATAACCTCAGGCTATGGACACTACCAATCGCCACTCTTGGTTCAATACCTAGTGATATCCCCTGATACACTACTCTTGGCGTGAGCACCCTCTAATCTACCACGCGGGCCTTTTATAGCGGCTCTAGTCCAATTTGCTTGAGGCCTAAGCAACCTTAGCCCCAAGACTTCAATCTCTCAAAAGAGATGCACAACCCTATGTGAATATGTATGAATATTCAATTAATGCAATAAGAGCTAGGGTACTCTAAATGCTTACCTAGGATTATAAGATGACAATATAATCAATCCTAGATATCACATATAGCTATATGACATGGCATATAACTTTAGCTAAGTAAAGGATCACCAATCCTAGATACAAAGCTATCATATAAAACCCACAAACATTCAAAGGATTAACTAGTTGATTAAAAAACAATCTATCAACCTAGTTATCAATACATCACACAAGAATGTTCATGGCATAGCTTTTAGGCAATAATGACCTAATCAAATAAGCTATGAAAAATAATCTCAATCAATAAATGAGATCAATTAGCTAGATGGCATATGAACATTAAAGCCTAGCTAACAAATAAAAACCCAATCAACACATAATCTCAATCTTATATGTAGAAATTAATCTAAACACATATAAGTAAAATATGAGATAAAATTGATAAGTAGAAACACTAATTATGTAAGATAAAAGTGTTCAACAAATCATACCATGTGTGTTGAAGAAGTCCCATGCATTAGCATATGCTAGATGATCCTAGATGATGCTTAGATGAAGATTTATGCATGTGGGAATGGGTTTAGAGAGATAAAGATATGATCTTTAAGCTTTCTCTCTCAAGTCTCTCTAAATATCTCTCTAGGGTTCTTATGATCAAAGACTTGTATTCTGAACCAGAGATAAGGATGTATTTATAGAGACCAAAAACAGGGCAGGTGAAAATACAATTTTGCCCTTGAAACGCACCGATCGGCGGTTTCATTCGGCGGCCGGGCCGCCGAACTGAACCGCCGAATGGCTCCCGAGCGGAACAGGGGAACTTCGGCGACTTCATTCGGCGGTTTCGAAACCGCCGATCCCAACCGCCGTTTTGGACCCGAGAGATATATTTCAATCAGGTCTCATTCGGCGGTTTCGAACGGCGGCCAGGCCGCCGAAAGGAACCGCCGATTCACCAAAAATGGTGAAACCAAGGAGAAGCCAAAGGCAACTCCACCGGCGATCATCGCGCAAAACAAAGCACATTACCGTGCACGCACGGACGTTTCCGAACATCCTTAGGGAAACGAATTACACCACACTAAAAGCTAACATACATGAAGTGCAAGTGTGGGTATTGAATGCATCCTAATGCCTAACATGTCATGGCATTATCATATAACAAGATGCAATCAATTCAACATGCAAGAAAAGATATTGAATAAATCAATAAAGCACAATGCACACAAAATATAAACACACCATACAAGAATAAGAGTTATGCATGTTGTGTGTGTGTGTGCAACTATATCTCTTCAAGCCAATGTAAGCACTAGATATATACCTTTGGTGCTTGTCCTCTTGAGGTCTTGGAAAGGGTCTTGATCTTCAACAAACACCTAGACTACCCTTACAACCAAACCCCAACATGTGGTTTGACCACGATATAAGCCAATCAATAATGGGAATCCTTACAGGTTCTATATGTAAGGATAGCTTAGGATGGAAGAAAACCTCATTGCATGATCAAGAGCTTCAAGGAAGGTAGATTTCTTGACTTACTCTACTTTGAAGAGATGTAGTTGCACACACACACAACACTTGCATAACTCTTACTTGTATGTTGTGTTTTGCAGTTTTTGTGCATCATTGGGTATTTAAATCTCTCTTCTTACATCTTGTGATTATAATGGCATATCTAGTTAGGCTTAGGATGCATTTCTTTTGACCCTTGCACTTTTGTTTGTGTGCTTAAGGGAGTGTGTGCGCTGGTCATGCGCTGGTCGTCACCAGCGCAAGCTGACCAGCGCAACTAGTCCAGTGGACTACCGCTGGTCGTGCGCTGGTCTGCACCGGCGCTCTTCTCCAGCGTAACTCCTCCAGTAGGTTGTCGCTGTTGGTGCGCTGGTCGTCACCAGCGCAAGCACCACCAGCGCATCTCGTCCAGAATGTTGCCGCTGGTCTTGCGCCCTTGAGGCGCACCACTCGTCGAGCGCCCTTGCCAGTTAAAGGGCGTGCGCTGGTCGTCCAGCGCTGAACCAGCGCAGCTGACGGGAATCTAAAGCGTTTTTTTTCAAAAACGATGTCACTTCACTTGGATCCCATTTATATATGTCTTGATAGTCTTGGCTCGGTTTCTAGAGCAAAAAATTACACTTTTGAGAGCATGGTTGAGTATCTTCAAGCCAAGGTATCAAGACTTCATCTTTAAGCTTCCAAATCACAAAACCCTTCATATTGCATCTTTCATTTATCATCTAGCATAATTCTAGGTTGATTTCATCTAGGGTTTTTAGTTTTGCTCACATTACTTGTATCTAGAACATCATTCTCATATCTATATGTTCTTGCTTTACAAGATAGCTTCTTTATCACTTGAATTGATTCAAGATTGCATCTTTATGACTTGACTTAGTTTCAAGATTGTTTTATTGTGGTTTGTGAGTTGTATTGTGATAGATAATGCATATAGGATTTTGGTTGCTTATTTAGTGTTGGTTTATGCATGTCATCTAGTAATATGATATCTAGGATTGTCTAACATGTTCATCCTTGCCTAGATAAGCTTAAAATGTCTAACCTTGCATTTTTAGCATCTTGAGTATTTCACATATTCACCTTAGGTTGTGCTATCTCTTCACTTTAGAGACAAGTCTTGTATTTACCTCTTAGGTAGTTTGCAAGCAAGGGACTAGAGTCACTATTAAAGGCCCGCGGGTAGCAAAGACGGATTAGTAAATTTAGGTGTGATGTGGTCAACCTAATTTGTAATCGTATTTGCAAATAGTGGATTCGAGGTTCTCGTGTGGCGCACATAACAGCCCGTGGTTTTTCCCCGTGTGGGTTTCCACGTAAATATTGTGTGTCCTCAAATTTCCGCACTTGTATGTTTTTTGTATATTGACTAGATTGGGGCTTTTTCGTAATTTGGACTAATCTCGAAAAATTGGGTAAAATTGTTTAAAATCTATTCACCCCCCCTCTAGATTACTTTAGGACACGTTTATTATTTATTTTCAATACCCTAGACAATCATGTTGGAGATAGTGTATCCTCGTGATTAATATCAGTAATCGCCAAGAGTTCATAGACCGTCTATAACTCTCCAAGTTACCATATTTACTCATATGACCACATTTTGAACTTGGATATTTTGACTTGTCCAGAAGCCATGTTTTCAGTAGTCACTATCGAAAACTCAATGTTGAGATTTAATATCCAATTACCTCAAAACATCCATATGATGATATTATACTCTCATTTAATAAATGGAGCAACGATGTCCATATCCATAAATGAAGTCCTCTATCGATTAACAAATGAATATCACCAAACTATCGAGGATAGACTATGCGATATAATCGTACTTATTGATAACTCAAATGATATCACTTGCAACCATAAGTCCATCATTTATCTCAGGATTAAGATAGACTCTCCGATTGTCCTGATAATGAAAAGACTTTTATCTACTGACGGTTACAGATAAAGTATTTCATTGTGATCCAGTTCAATGCACCCAGTGCACTAGATTCTTTTGCTCGAAGACACTCCGATGATTTTAGACTCATCATATCTCATTTGATCCCACTCAAATGCTAGCAAAAGAATTCTACAACTTTAACAAGATAAAGGTGCCCAACCTTTAACTTAAGTTGTGAACAATATTCAAGACTAACTAAAGAATTGTGTCTACCACATACATATTCAGATGTACGAACAATTCTTCTTTTCTCATAGTCTTTAGACCTTATGATTATTTACTTTGATAATTATAATATTAAACTATAAATGCTATAAGATTTGTTAAACCAGAAATCACTTTATTAATATGAAAAAGATTGTTAATTACAACATTACACTCTTGCTATTGAGCATAATCCTAACAGTTCAGCACTATGTTGCCATCCTCATCGGATTTGTTCCTATAAATCCACTTAGTGCCTATCACATTAGTGCTTTTAGGCCTAGGAACCAAAGTCCAAACCTCATTCCTTTCGAATTGCTTTAGCTCTTCTTGCATGGCAAGAACCCAAAATTCATCATTTAAGGCTTCATCAACCTTTTAGGGTTCAATTTGAGAGGTGTAGCATGTAAAGCTAATGAGATTAGCTATTTGACGCCTTGTCCTAACACCCTTATTCACATCTCCAATAACATCCTCTTTGTTATGGAGTCTTTTAACCCATGGAGTGGGTTCATTAGAGTCTAAGAGAGGGACTCTAGTAATAGGTTGTGTGACTTCATTATTGTCATTAGACGTCCCAACATTGGGAGTCACCACAACCCTCTCCAAAGGAGAGTCATCATCTAAACCTTCCTCATCCTCATGGTCATGAGACTTGAGCCTTGTATCATCAATAACAACATTCGATGATTCCATGACGGTTCGAGTCTTCAAGTTGAAAACTCTATAGGCTCTACTATTCAAGGCATAGCCAATAAAGATACCCTCATCACTCTTAGCATCAAACTTGCCAAGTTGATCACGGTCATTTAAAATGTAGCATTTGCTTCAAAATGTGTGGAAGTAGCTAACATTTGGCTTCCTACCCTTCCATAACTTATATGAGGTGTTTCTAGATCCGGGCCTTAGGAAAACATGATTCCCTATATAGCAAGCCGTATTGACGGCTTCGGCCCATAGGTTCCTAGGGACATTGTTGCTAAGCAACATCACTCGGGCCATTTGTTAAAGGACCATATTCTTCCTCTCAACAACTCCATTTTGTTGAGGTGTCCTAGGAGCCGAGAACTCATGGGAGATGCCTAAGCTATTGCAATAGCTTTCAAAAGAGGCATTCTCAAATTCCCTCCCATGGTCACTTCTAATCCGTTTAATGCTTTTAATGTTAGAATTCATTTCGTTTTGTATTTTAGTACAAAGCATTTTAAACTTATCAAAAGTTTTGGATTTTTCTCTAAGAAAATATATCCATGTAAATCTAGAGAAATCATTAACACAAACAAAAATGTATCTCTTTCCACCTAAACTCTCGGTTTGCATAGGACCCATGAGATCCATGTGGAGAAGCTCTAGGGGCTCCTTGGTGGAGAGATACTTGCCCTTTTTGTGCATGCTTTTGGTTTGTTTTCCTTATTGGCAAGGTCCACAAATACCATTGGCTGTCTTCCCAAACTTAGGGAGGCCACGCACATAATTGAACTTTCCAAGGGTTCTCAAATCCCTAAAGTTCATGTGGCCAAGTCTTTCATGCCACAACTCTATTTGCTCATCCATGGACACATTGTTTGAGACTATTCTAGCTTCAAGACAATAACAATTGTCACTAGATCTCATACCTTTCAACAAGGTTTGTCCATCGGGCTTTAGGATTGAGCAATCATCTTTACTAAACAAGACGGAATATCCTTCATCACTTAGATGTGAAATGCTTATTAAATTGGCTTTCAAGCCATCAACAAATAAAGCATCGGATAAGGAGGGTAATCCGGGAACGGAAATGGTTCCTTTCCCTACAACCTTCTTTTTGGATCCATCACTAAAAGTGACATATCCTCCTTCCTCCATAACAAGAGTCTCGAAGAAACTCTTGTTTCCCATCATGTGCCTAGAGCACCCACTATCTAAATACCAAAAATTTGAAGAATTTGCCTTCAAGGCTATTTGAGCAACATGGCAAACATTTTCATTCTTTCTAATCCACCTAGAAACAATCTTAGCTTTCTTAGTGGTCTTTGGTAATCGGGCTCTAGATGTCCTAGGATCATGCATAACAATTTTATCATTCCTAGGAACATGCATCTTGGCTCTATTCTTTCTCTTTTCAATCATGCTTCTAGTTTTGCACATTTTAATATATCGAAAGCAATGTGGTCTAATATGACCATCAAATCCACAAAAATGACATATATGAGTAAAATAAGGAATCATACCTTGTCCTTGTCTTTGTGGATGAATGGGTTCAATCCATCTTCGTTGTTGAACCGGTTTAGATTGCTTCCTAGCTTGAGGTTGCATGATTGGCCTTTTTCCTTTGTGAGCCAATTGTGGAGGAATGTTGGCTTGAGAGACCCTAGGGGGTTGAGCTTGAGGTTGTCTTTTTGGCCCCATCTTCACTTGTGCATTTGAACATTGTCCTATTTCTAACTTCTTCCTAGGAATTTGCACAAATGAAGTTTCTTCGTTCCTCAAACTCTTGACAAACACAGTCTTGTTAGAGGTTGAGATCTTCTTGCCATCTTCATACCCAAGACCCCTCTTGTCACATGGACTCTTTCCAACACCAAGCATATGGTCAAGTTTCTTGGTGCTAGAATCCATCCAAGTCATCGACTCTTTTACTTCTTCAAGCTCCCTCTTTAGACTTTTTTCATTCCTCCTAGATAAGACTAACTCCTCTTTTAGCTTATCTTCCATCTTCTTGAATTTTTCCACTTGTTCACTTAAGTGGTCATTATGAGATGAAAGCTCAAGATTTTCTTCTCTCAACATCTTGATCTTTCTTGTGCTCTTGATTGCTAAATCATTAAACTCGGCATGGTATTTAGCAAGCACCTTTTTCTCCACAAAACTATTTATGGAGTTAGAAGAGGAATCACTTTCTTCTCCACTTGAGTCATTTTCCTCTTGACTCAATTCCTCTCTCTCACTAGCACTTTTGCTTTTATGGGAGGAGGCAAAAGCTAGGAGGTTAGCCATTAGCTCTTCATCACTTGAAGACTCATCTTCCTCAATGGAGTCATCACTACTTCCACTCCAAGTAGCGGCCATCACTTTTCCCTTCTTCTTCTCAATGTGATTTGCACATTCGGGGGCAAAGTGACCTATGCCACCACACTCGAAACATCGGACCCCTTCCTTTCCGTCCTTTCTTGCCTAGGTTCAAACTTCTTGAAAGAGCCCCTTTTCTTCAAATCTTGACCTTTTGATCCAAAGCCCTTTCTTCTAAACTTCATAATCTTGTTGAACCTTTTTACAAACAAGGCAAGGTCTTCATCCGAGTCAATCTTCTTTGCCTCATTTTCATCCTTGAAGGTTTTCAAAGCAATTCCTTTTTGCTTTTTAGGAGGTGTGGAGATAGGACCCTTCCTAGACTCATAAGCTAGAAGTCTCCCAATCACCTCACTCGGCTTCATATCTTTGTATCCACTATTTTCTTCTAAAGCCGTTACTTATGATTCAAACCTATCCGGAAGAGATCTCATAATCTTTTGCTTGATTCTCCTATCCGAATATGGATCACCAAGTTGATGACTTTGGTTGACTATATCCATCAACTTGATCTCGAAGTCGTTGAAGCACTCATTCTCCTCCATCTTAAGCATCTCGAATTGAGTTTGGAGGACTTGAAGCTTATAGTCCTTCACCACTTCGGTTCCCTCATGTGCAATCTCTAGGATGTCCCAAGCCTCCTTAGCTATCCTAGTATTTTGAATTAATTTGTATTGATTTTCGTCCATAGCACATAAGATGGCATGCATCGCCTTCCTATTCCACTTTGAAGCCTCAAACTCTTGCGCGTTCCATTGCGCCTTTGGCTTCAATACTTCTTCTCCTCCACCATCGGGAGTCATCTTGGGTAGATCATATCCGTCTTCCACCGCCATCCATGCACGGTCATGAATTTGGCATATGTAGGATTCCATCTTCCCTTTCCATTGGGAATAGTTCAATCCGGTAAGAAGTGGAGGCCTTGTGCTTGAAGCACCTTCGTTGCCACCACCATTTCCACCATTTCCACTCATAGTGTTTATGAATGAATGAAATGAATGCAAATGTATGAATGATCAAAAATCACACAAAATGCAAAACACACCAAAATAAGCAAGGATCACCTATGTATATCTAGGAACCCGCTCTGATACCAATTGAAACAAATTATATCACGGTGTGTATAAAACTATCTAGAGGGGGGGTGAATAGATTTTAAGCTTATTACCCAATTTTTCGTGATTAGTCAAAATTACAAAATTACCCCTAAATAGATAAAGCAATAAATCAAGTATAAAATGCAGAAATTAAATAACACTTGATTTTTACGTGGAAACCCTCACGGGAAAAACCATGAGCTAGTAAGTAAGCCACACTCGAACCTCGAATCCACTAAATGTGTAAACGATTACAACCTAATCCCGGAAGTAATTACACACCTACCTAATCCCGGTATAAGTGAACCTAGTCCGATTGCTTGCGAATTAAGCAACCTAATCTCGGTCACAACACAAGACTTAATTCTCTAAAAAGAGATTAACACCCTAAGTGAATATATGAATATTCAAATGCAACATAGAGCAAGGGAAACCCTATATGCTTATCTAAGATGATGAATATGCAATTAAAAACAATCCTAGATATTAAAGCTAAATGACATGTCAATTAGCTTAGATAATCATAGATTAGAGAAACCTAGATATCTATCATAAAAACAACACTCAATCAAATCAACACAACAATCTCTATCTTGAATATTATAATATAATCTAAGAACAATCAAGTAATAAAAGAGATGCCATAATAAATTAAACACTAATTATGTATGATAATAGTGAAAAACTTACCAAAGCAAGTGTGATGATCAAAGACCCATGCAAGCAAGCATCCTAGATATGCTAGAGAATGCTAGATGAACTTTGATGCAAATGGATTTTGGTTTGAGTGTTTGATGAGCAAACTTGATTGCTTTCTCTCTTAAAAATCTCTCTTTTTAAATTAGGGTTCTTGATGATTAAAGAGTCACATCCAGAACAAGAGAAAGTGATGTATTTATAGGCATGAAAAATAGAGCATGTGAAAAGACAAGTTTGCCTCTGAAACGCACCGATCGACGGTTTCAATCGACGGCCAGGCCGCCTATCATAACCGCCGAATTGGCCCGAGAGGAACAGGGGACCAACGACGGTTTCATTCGGCGGTGTCGTGACCGCCGATCTAACCGTCGAATTAAACCTGAGATTAAAAAATCAATCAGGTATGAAAACGGCGGTTTCATTCGTGACCGCCGATTCAACCGTCGAATTAGGCTGAGAGATAAAATCAATCAGGTCTTGAACGGCAGTTTCAAATGGCGGTCGTGACCGCCGATCATAACCGCAGAATTGCTCCATACACTATTGGAAGCAAACGACGGTTTCATTCGGCGGCCAGGCCGCTGATCATAACCGCCGATCACCAACAAAGGTGAAAACCAAGGAGAAGCCAAGGGCATTCTCCGTAGGCGGTCCTCGCGCTAAACCAAGCACATTCTAGTGCATGCGCGGACGTTTCCGAAAACAATCGGGAAACAAATTACAAGACAATAAGACACAATTACACACAACAAAATATAACAAATAAGTGCAAGTGTGAAATGTGACAAGTGAAGAGAATGCACACATATGCAATGTATGTTAAGTGTGTGTGTGTGCAACTAATCTCTTTAAAGAAAAGTAAGCACATGGAAATTTACCTTCGGTGCTTATCAAGATGAGGTCTTCAAAGGGCTTGAGCAATAACACCGATACCTAGGCTACCCTTACAAAGAACCCCCAACTTGTGGTTTATCCATGAAATGAGCCAATCAATAATTGGGAACCTTACATAAGGGCGTGCGCTGGTGAGGTGTGTTGGTCGTCCAGCGCTACACCAGCGCAAATGGTGGAATCTGAAACGTTTTTCTTCAAAACGACGTCATTTCTTTTTGATATCTTATATATATAAGTTGATAGTCTTGGCTCATTTTCTAGAGCAAAAATTACACATTTGAGAGCTTCTTGAGCATCTTTCACTCCAAGGCATCAAGACTCCATCTTTAAGGTTCCAAATCACAAAAACCCTTCATCTTGCATCTTTCATACATCATCTAGCATGATTCTAGGTTGATTTCATTTAGGGTTTTTATTATTGCTCACATGACTTGTATCTAGAACATCATTCTCATATCTATATGTTCTTGTTTTACAAGATAGCTTTTTTATCACTTGAATTGATTCAAGATTGCATTTTTATGACTTGACTTAGTTTCAAGATTGCTTTTATTGTGGTTTGTGAGTTGTATTGTGCTAGATAGAGCATGTAGGATTGTGGTTGCTTATTTGGGTATACTATATGCTTGTCATCTAGCAAAATGATATCTAGGAATGTCTAACATGTTCATCCATGCCTAGATAAGCTTGAATGTCTAATCTTGCATTTTTAGCATCTTGAGTATTTCACATATTCACATTAGGTTGTTTTATCTCTTCTTTTAGAGTCAAGTCTTGTAGTTACTGTTGTGATAGTTTTGCAAGCATGGACTAGATTCACTCTTGAAGGCCTGTGGGTAGTAGTGGTAGATTAGTAACCGTGTGTGGTTTGACGTGGTCAACCTAGGTTGTAATTGCTATTACAATTAATGGATTGAGGTTCAGGTGTGGCGCACTCATCAGCCTGTGGTTTTTCTCCGTGTGGGTTTCCACGTAAATATTGTGTGTCCTTTATTTTCCGCTTTGTATCTTCTTAGGGGATTTTTCATAAAATTGACTAATAACGAAAATTGGTTAAAAGAATTGAATATAATCTATTCACCCCCCCTCTAGATTACTTTAGGACACGTTTATATATATTTTTCAATTGGTATCAGAGCGGGTTCCTTAACATAATTAGGAGATCCATTGCTCTTGCTAGAGTCTCTTGCATTTGTTTGCATTGTTGTGTGTGCTTAGCTTGTTTGTGTGCATTCATTTCATTCAAACCCAAACACAATGAGTGGAAATGGAATTGGAGGTGAGGGTGCCTCAAGCACAAGACCCCCATTGCTCAACGGGGTCAATTATGCTTCATGGAAGGGTAAGATGGAATCATATGTGTGTCAAATTCATGACCGGGCATGGATGGCAACTGAAGATGGATACATGCCACCGATGATGACTCCTACGGGAGGTGGAGAGGAAGTCCTCAAGCCGAAGGCACAATGGACTCCACAAGAATTTGAGGCTTCAAAATGGAACAACAAAGCCATGCATGCAATCCTATGTGCCATGGATGACAACCAATACAAGCTCATTCAAACTACAAGGATAGCGAAGGAAGCTTGGGATATATTAGAGATGGCTCATGAAGGAACCGATGTAGTTAAGGATTCCAAGCTCCAAGTCCTTCAAACATAATTTGAGACCATAAAGATGGAAGAGGATGAGTGCTTCAATGACTTCCAAGTGAAGCTTATGGATATAGTGAACCAAAGTCACCAACTTGGTGATCCCTACTCGGATAGAAGAATCAAACAAAAGATCATGAGGTCACTTCCCGAGAGATTTGAATCCAAAGTGACGGCATTGGAAGAAAATAGTGACTATTCAAGAATGAAGCCAAGTGAAGTTATTGGAAGGCTCTTGGCCTATGAGTCTAGGAAAGGTCCTACACCAACACCTCTAAAGAAGAAAAAGAGTCTTGCCTTGAAGAGTGTCAAGGTTGAAAAGGATGAAAAAGACTCGGATGAAGAAGACTCGGATGAAGAAATTGCTTTGATGGCAAAGAAGTTCAAGCAATTCATGAGGTTTGAGAAGATAGGGTTTGGCTCCAAGGGAAAGTTTGTAAAGAAGAAGGCTCCTTTCAAGAAAGTGGAGCAAGCTCAAGAGAAAGACCACAAGAAGGGTGTCCAATGCTATGAGTGTAGTGGGTTTGGACACATTACTCCCGAGTGTGCTAATTTGAAGAAGAAGAAAGGAAGAGCCATGGCGGTTACTTGGAGTGATAGTGATGACCTAGAAGATGAAGACAAGTCATCGGATGATGAGGAAGACCAAGTTGCCAACTTCATTGCCTTCTCATCCTCTCATAATAGCAATGAAGTCATAAGTGATAAAGAAGAGGAAGATGACAAGCAAGAAGAAGTAGATGAAAATGACTTAAATGGTGGGAGCAACTCTTCAATGTCCAATTATGAGTTTGATGAAGAGATGGACTATGATGACTTCATGAGATTCTTTGAGAACTCAAGATTGAAAAAGAAAAAGGAGATACAAAAGTTGAAAGGGGAGAAGCTTGAATTAACTTCCAAAGTGACCCATTTGAGCAAAGAAGTGAGTAAAGCTAAAGAGATGGAAGAAGGGTTGAAGATGGAGTTAGTCTTGGCAAAGAAGAATGAAGAAAGCTTGAGGAAAGAGCTCATGGAAGCAAAAGGGTTGATTGCTAAGATGACTTTCGGAATCGAGAAGCTTGACAATATGCTATCGTGTGGGAAGAGTCCAAGTGACAAGAAGGAGTTAGGATATGTGGAAGAAATGGAAGCCACATCCTTGAAGAAGACAACATTTGTCAAGAGCAAAGAGGTTGAACATGCTCAAGCCCCTCAACAATCAACCAAGTGGGTTGAAGTTGGTGAATCCTCCAAGCAAGCACAAGCAAGGATTCCAACAAGAGCTCCACCACCATAAGCTAGAGTTCCACAACCAAGACCCCCACAACCAAGACCTCCTCAACAAAGGGTCCCACAAGCTCAACATGAAGTCTTCCATGCTCAACCTAGAAGACGTGCCAACTTGGCTCATCCACAAAGGAGAGAGTTGCCTCAACTCCCAAGAGTAACTCAAAATAGAAGGAGACCACAAATGCTTGCACAAGGCTATGGTATGAATTCCTACTTTACTCATACTTGCCATTTTTGTGGAATTGAAGGCCATATTAGGCCTAATTGCTTTAAGTATATTAAATTGTGTAGAAGAGAAAGTATGATTGAGAAAAATATGCTTAGAAGAGCCACAATGCATGCACCTAGGAATCTTAGAGCTAATTGACCAATGGCTCCTAGGAATGACCATGTTTCACCTAGGATAAGTAGGCATGAGGAATATTATTGCTATGTGGCCCAAGTTGCCCTAAAAGCAAATGCCTCTAACACTTGGTACCTTGATAGTGGGTGTTCTAGGCACATGACCGGAAACAAGAGTTTCTTTAAAACTCTTGTGATGGAGGATGGTGGGTTTGTCACCTTTGGTGATGGATCCAAGAAAAAATCATAGGGAAAGGTAATATATCTATTCCCGGTTTACCCTCCTTGCCCAATGCTCTCTATGTTGATGGCTTGCAAGCCAATCTCATTAGTATATCATACTTGAGTGATGAAGGGCTTTCGGTTATGTTTGGCAAAGTTGATTGCTCTATTCTTAAGGAAAATGGGCAAGTGTTATTGAAAGGCAAGAGATCAAGTGACAATTGTTATTGTCTTGAGTCTAATGTTATCTCTTGTAACTTGTCCACTAGTGAGCAAATTGATGTGTGGCACCAAAGACTTAGCCATATGAACTATAGGGACTTGAAAGTCCTTGAGAGGTTGAATGTTGTTAGGGGCCTTCCCAAGCTTGGGAAAAAGGTTGAAAGAGTTTGTGGACCTTGTCAACAAGGGAAGCAAACCAAGAGTGTGCATAAGAAAGGCAAATACCTCTCCACCAAAGAACCATTAGAGCTCCTCCACATGGACCTTATGGGTCCCATTCAAACCGAGAGTCTAGGTGGTAGAAGGTACGTTCTTGTTGTTGTTGATGACTTCTCTAGGTTTACATGGACTTACTTCCTTAGAGAAAAGTCCGAAGCCTTTGAGAAATTTAAAATGCTTTGTGTCAAAATTCAAAATGAGAAAACTTCTCACATTAAAAGCATTAGGAAAATTAGGAGTGATCATAGGAAAGAATTTGAAAATGCTAGCTTTGAAAACTTTTGCAATAGCTTAGGCATCTCCCATGAATTCTCGGCCCCTAGGACTCCTCAACAAAATGGTGTTGTTGAGAGGAAGAATAGAGTCCTCCAAGAGATGGCCCGTGTCATGTTGATTAGTAACAAAGTCCCTAGGAATCTTTGGGCCGAAGCCATCAATACGGCTTGTTACATAGGGAATAGAGTCTTCCTTAGGCTCTGGACTAAACAAACATCTTATGAGTTATGGAATGGTAGAAAACCCAATGTGAGCTACTTCCACATCTTTGGAAGCAAGTGCTATATACTAAATGACCGAGATCAACTTGGTAAGTTTGATGACAAGAGTGATGAAGGTATTTTCATTGGGTATGCACTTAATAGCAAGGCCTATAGAGTTTTTAATCTAAAGACTCGAAGTGTGATGGAATCTTCAAATGTGGTCTTTGATGATTGTAGGCCTAAACAAGATGACCATGAGGAGGATGTTTGTGAGAATGATGACCTTCCTTTGAAGGAAAGTGGTGAGACTTCAAGTGGTGTGAAGTCAAACCAAGATGAAGATGATGATTTGCCTCTTAATAGAGTTCCTCCCATAGACTCTAATGAACCCGCTCCTTGGGTTAGAAAACTCCATGATAAGGATGATATCATTGGAGAGGTTAGAGAGGGTGTTAGGACTAGGGTCAAATAGCTAATCAAATTAGCTACACTTGTTACACCTCTCAAATAGAACCAAAAAGGTTGATGAAGCCTTGGAAGATGAGTTTTGGGTTCTTGCCATGCAAGAAGAGCTAAACCAATTTGAGAGAAATGAGGTTTGGACTCTTGTTCCTAGACCTAGAAACACCAATGTCATAGGCACTAAATAGGTGTTTAGGAACAAATCCAATGAGGATGGCAACATTGTGCAAAACAAGGCAAGGCTTGTTGCACAAGGATACTCTCAAATTGAGGGTATTGACTTTGAGGAGACTTTTGCTCCCATTGCCCGTCTTGAGTCCATAAGGCTTCTCTTGTCCATTTCTTGTGTGTACAAGTTCAAGTTACACCAAATGGATGTCAAGAGTGCCTTCCTCAATGGCTTATTGCATGAGGAAGTGTTTGTTGAGCAACCCAAGGGGTTTGTGGATCCACACCACCCCTCTCATGTCTATCATCTCAAGAAGGAACTATATGGGTTGAAACAAGCACCGAGGGCTTGGTATGAGCGCCTCACTCTTTATCTTGTTGACAATGGCTACACTAGAGGTAGTGTTGACAAGACTTTGTTCATCAAGTGCACTAAAGATGAGCTATTCATAGCTCAAATTTATGTTGATGACATTGTATTTGGTTCCACCAACCAATCCAAAGTTAGACAATTTGTTGATGTCATGTCTCATGAGTTTGAAATGAGCATGGTTGGTGAACTAAATTACTTCCTAGGCTTGCAAATCAAGCAAATGCATGATGGGATCTTCATATCCCAAGCTAAGTATGCTAAAAGCCTAGTGAAGAAGTTTGGCCTTGAGAATGCCAAACATTGTGACACACCCATGAGCACCACCTTGAAACTTAGCAAAGATGCTAGTGGAAAAGATGTGGAGCAAAGTCTATATCGTGGCATGATAGGTAGCTTGCTTTACTTGACCGCAAGTAGGCTCGATATTTGTTTTAGTGTGGGTGTTTGTGCTAGGTACCAAGCTAATCCCAAATAATCTCACCTTGTTGCAGTGAAGAGGATCATTCGATTTGTGAATGGTACCTCAAATCATGGGATATGGTACTTGTAAGGATTCCCGTTTTGTTGATTGGCTTATTCGTGGTCAAACCACATGTTGGGGTTTTGAATGTAAGGGTAGTCTAAGTGATTAATGTTGAAGATCAAAGGCCCTTCCATGACCTCAAGATACAAGCACGCCAAAGGTATAATCTCTTGTGCTTGGTTTTCTTTGAAGAGAATTAGTAGCACACACACACTTAGCATTCTTGCTATGATTGCATATTTGCTTATTTTTATTTGCATCTCTTCACATGTCACTTTACACACTAGCACTTTGGTTGATATATCTTGTTGTGTGTATATATGCCTTATAATTCGTTTCTCGACATTGTTCGGAAACGTCCGCGCTTGCACTAATGAGTGCTTGGTTTCACGCGAAGACCGCTTATGGAGAATGCCCTTGGCTTCTCCTTGGTTTTCACCATTGTTGGTGATCGGCGGTTATGATCGGCGGCCTGGCCGCCGAATGAAACCACCGTTTCAGTCCAGTTTGGTCTGAAGCAATTATGCGGTCAAGATCGGCGGTCACGACCGCCGTTCATACCTGATCGATTTTAATCTCTCGGTCTAATTCAGCGATTGGATCGGCGGTCACGAAACTGCCGAATGAAACCGCCGTTGATGCTCTGTTCTTCACGAGCTTAATTCGGCCGTCGTTATCGGCGGCCTGGCCACCGATTGAAACCGCCGAACGGTGCGTTTCAGGGGCAAAATTGTCTTTTCACATGCCCAATTCTTGATGTCTATAAATATCTTATTTTCTCATTCTCTGATCAAGCTTCTTGAGTCATTAGAACCCTAAACATTCAAGAGAGATTTTTGAGAAAAAATGAAATCAAGAACTCAACTTTAAACACTCAAATCAAATCCCTTTTGCATCAAATTTCATATTTGATCTTCTATGCCTTCATAGAATTGATCCATGCATGGTTTTGAATCATCACATCTTATTTGGTATGTTCTTCACTAATTTCATATTACTTTAGTGTTTTTCATATTAATACATCTCTTTAATTACTTGTATGCTTTTGATTATATGCTAGATACAAGTTAGAGATTATTTGTGATGAAAATGATTGAGTGTTGATTGTGATAGCTAATTAGGTTTTTAATTAATCTTGATTAGCTAAGCTATTTGACATGTCATTTAGCAATTGATATCTAGTGAAGGACTCCAAACTTCAAGTCCTCCAAACTCAATTTGAGACACTTAGGATGGAGGAGAATGAGTGCTTCAACGACTTCGAGATTAGGTTGATGGACATTGTCAACCAAAGTCATCAACTTAGTGACCCTTACTCGAATAGAAGGATCAAGCAAAAGATAATGAGATCGCTTCCCGAGAGGTTTGAGTCTAAGGTGAAGGCTTTAGAATAAAACAGTGATTTTAAGGACATAAAGCCGAGCGAGGTAATAGGTAGACTTCTCGCCTACGAGTCTAGGAAGGGTCCTAGCTCCACTCCTTCAAAGAAGCAAAAAGGGATTGCTTTGAGAGCTTCCAAGGTTGAGAAAGAGGACAAGGATGACTCGGATGAAGACATGGCACTTTTAATGAGAAAATTCAAGAAGTTTGTAAAATTCGAGAAGAAGGGTCATGCATCCAAAAGGCAAGAATTGAAGAAAAGGGTTCCTTTCAAGAAGGTTGAGCATAGGCAAGAGAATAGCGAAAGGAAAGGGATCCAATGCTATGAGTGTGGTGGCATAGGTCATATCTCACTAGATTGTGGGAATTTGAAGAACAAGAGAGAAAAAATGATGGCCGCCATTTGGAGTGTGTAAGGATTCCCGTTGTTTTTAATTGGCTTATTTCGTGATCAAACCATATGTGGGGGTTCTTTGTAAGGGTAGCCTAAGTATCGGTCTTATTGTTCAAAGCCCTTTGAAGACCTCGTGTTGATAAGCACCGAAGGTAAATTTCTATGTGCTTACTTTTATTTGAAGAGACTAGTTGCACACACACACTTAACATTCATTGCATATGTGTGCATTCTCTTCATTTGTCACATTTCACACTTGCACTTATTTATTATGTTTTATTGTGTGTAATTGTATCATGTTGTTGTGTAATTTGTTTCCCGATAACTTTCGGAAACGTCCGCGCATGCACGAGAATGTGCTCGGTTTAGCGCGAGGACCTCCTATGGAGAATGCCCTTGGCTTCTCCTTGGTTTTCACCTATCTAGGTGATCGGCGGTTATGATCGGCGGCCTGGCCGCCGAATGAAACCGCCGTTTCAGTCCAGATTGGTCTGAAGCATTTCTGCGGTTAAGATCGGCGGTCACGACCGCCGTTCGAAACCGCCGTTTCAAGACCTGATTGATTTATCTCTCAGTCTAATTCGGCGGTTGAAACGGCGGGCATGAAACGCCGTTCGAAACCGCCGTTCATACCTGGTTGATTTTGATCTCTCTGTTCTGTTTCGGCGGTTGGGATCGGCGGTCACGAAACCGCCGAATGAACCGCTGTTTATGCTCTGTTCTTCACGAGCTCAATTCGGCGGTCATGAACGGCGGCCTGGCCGTCGATTGAAACCGCCGATTGGCGCGTTTCTTTGAAACTTACTTAAACGACCTCACTTTGATTTGGCCCCCTATATATATGCCACTTTGACTTTAGGTCAATTAAGAGAGTTCATATTCAGAATTCATACTTAGGATATTTTTCAAAGAGAAGAAAAATTCCAAGAACTCTATTCTTGATTCTCAAACACTTTTCATGATCATCAATCATCATCTAGCATCATCTTAGATCATCTAGATGTCATCTAGCATGGAATCTTCATCATACTTTGCTTGGTAAGCTTTTCACTAATATCTTACATGTTTTGTGTTTTCTCTTATCTAGCAATCTCAATTAATTACTTGTTTGTTATTTTGTATGCTTTAGATACAATATTGATGAGTATGATGTATGTTTGAGATTTATATTGTGCTTGCATATTAGGTTTGTGCTTAATATTGATTAGCTAAACTAATTGACATGTCATTTAGTTTTGATATCTAGGATTGTTCTTAATTGCATATTAATCATCCTAGATAAGCATATAGGGTTCCCTTGCTCTATGTTGCATTTTGGATATTCACATATATTCACTTAGGGTTGTTTCTCTTCATAGAGAAAAGTAAGTCTTGTGTGTAGCATCCGGGATTAGGTTGCTTAGACGCAAGCAAATTGGACTAGGTTCACTCATACCGGGATTAGGTAGGTGTGTGATTACTTCCGGATTAGGTTGTAATCGTTTGCACATTTAGTGGATTCAAGGTTCGAGTGTGGCTTACTTACATAGCCCGTGGTTTTTCCCGTGAGGGTTTCCACGTAAAAACCAAGTGTTGTTTTAATTTCCGCACCATATTACTTGCTTGTTTATATTATCTTGAGGGTATTTTCGTAATTTTGACTAACACGAAAATTGGGTAAAAAGCGTAAAATCTATTCACCCCCCCTCTAGATAGCTTTATACAACCGTGCTATTATTTGTTTCAATTGGTATCAAAGCGGGTTCCTAGACATACATAGTGATCCTTGCTTATTTTGGTGTGTTTTGCATTTTGTGTGATTTTTGATCATTCATACATTGCATTCATTTCATTCATTCATAAACACTATGAGTGGAAACGGTGGAAATGTGGTGGCCACGAAGGAGCTTCTAGCACAAGCCTCCACTTCTTACCGGATTGAACTATTCCCAATGGAAAGGGAAGATGGAATCCTACATATGGCAAATTCATGACCGTGCATGGATGGCGGTGGAAGACGGATATGATTTCCCTATGATGACTCCCGAAGGTGGAGGACAAGATGTTTTGAAGCCTAAGGCGCAATGGAACACGCAAGAGTTTGAGGCTTCTAAGTGGAATAGGAAGGCTATGCATGCCATTATGTGTGCTATGGATGAGAATCAGTACAAGCTTATTCAGAATACTCAGATTGCCAAAGTGGCATGGGACATCCTTCTAGTTGCACATGAGGGAACCGAGGTGGTGAAGGAGTCCAAGCTTCAAGTCCTCCAAACTCAGTTTGAGCTACTAAGGATGGGAGAGGATGAATGCTTCAATGACTTCGAAATCAAATTGATGGACATTGTAAATCAAAGCCATCAACTCGAGACCCGTATTCGGATAGGAGAGTCAAGCAAAAAATTATGAGATCTCTCCCCGATGGTTTTGAATCCAGGTGACGGCCATAGAAGAAAATAGTGGCTACATGGATATGAGCCAAGTGAGGTTATTGGGCGTCTCCTTGGATATGATTCTAGGAAGGCTCCTAGCACCACTACTCCTCCTAAGAAGTCTAAAGGAATAGCTTTGAAATGCATCTAAGGATGCAAATGAGGCAAAGCCGAATCGGATGAAGACCTTGCCTTATTTGTGAAAAGGTTCAACAAGGTTATGGGGTTCAAGAAGAAGAAGGGATTTGGGTCAAGAGGACAAGATTTGAAGAAAAGAGTTCCTTCAAGAAGTTTGAGCCTAGACAAGAGAGGACCGAAAGGAAGGGGTCCGATGCTTTGAATGTGGTGGGATTGGTCACTTTGCCCCCGAATGTGCTAATCACAATGAAAAGAAGAAAAGCAAAGTGATGGCCGCCACTTGGAGTGGGAGTAGTGATGACTCCAATGAGGAAGATGAGTCTTCAAGTGAAGAAGAGCTCATGGCTAACCTCCTAGCTTTTGCCTCCTCACATAAGAGCAAAAGTGGTAGTGAGAAAGAGGAAATGAGTCAAGAGAAAATGACTCAAGTGAAGAAGAAAGTGATTCCTCGTCTAACTCCATAAGTAGTTTTGTGGAGAAAAAGGTGCTTGCTAAATGCCATGCCGAGTTTAATGATTTAGCAATCAAGAGCACAAGAAAGATCAAGATGTTGAGAGAAGAAAATCTTGAGCTTGCATCTCATAATGACCACTTAGTGAACAAGTTGAAAAATTCAAGAAGATAGAAGATAAGCTAAGAGAGGAGTTAGCTTTATCTAGAGGAATGAAGAAAGTCTAAAGAGGAGCTTGAGAAGTTAGAAATTCTATGACTAGGATGGATTCTAGCACCAAGAAGCTTGACCATATGCTTGGTGTTGGAAAGAGTCCATGTGACAAGAGGGGTCTTGGGTATGAAGATGACAAGAAGATCTCTACCTCTAACAAGACCGTGTTTGTCAAGAGCTTGAAGAGAGAAGAAACTTCATTTGTGCAAGCTCCTAGAAGAAATTAGAAGTAGGACAATGCTCTAATGCACAAGTGAATGGGGCCAAGAAGGCAACCTCAAGCTCAACCCCCTAGGGTCCCTCAAGCCAACATTCCTCCTCAAATGGCTCACAAAGGAAAGAGACCTATCATGCAACCTCAAGCTAGGAAGCAACCAAGACCGGTTCAACAACGAAGAAGGATTGAACCCTTTCATCCACAAAGACAAGGACAAGGTATGATTCCTTATTTCACTCCTATATGTCATTTTTGTGGATTTGATGGTCATATTAGACCACATTGCTTTCGATATATAAAAATGTGCAAAACTAGAAGCATGATAGAGAAAAAAAGAAAAGAGCCATGATGCATGTTCCTAGGAATGATAATATTATTATGCATGATCCTAGGACATCTAGAGCCCATATACCAAAGACCACTAAGAAAGCTAAGATTGTTTCTAGGTGGATTAGAAAGAATAATATTGTTTGCCATGTTGCTCAAATAGCCTTGAAGGCAAATTCTTCTAATTTTTGGTATCTAGATAGTGGGTGCTCTAGGCACATGACGGGAAACAAGAGTTTCTTCGAGACTCTTGTTATGGAGGAAGGTGGATATGTCACTTTTGGTGATGGATCCAAAAGAAAGTAGTAGGGAAAGGAACCATTTCCGTTCCCGGATTACCCTCCTTATCCGATGCTTTATTTGTTGATGGCTTGAAAGCCAATTTAATAAGCATTTCACATCTAAGTGATGAAGGATATTCCGTCTTGTTTTGTAAAGATGATTGCTCGATCCTAAAGCCCGATGGACAAACCTTATTGAAAGGTATGAGATCTAGCGACAATTGCTATTGTCTTGAAGCTAGAATAGTCTCAAACATGTGTCCATGGATGAGCAAATTGAGTTGTGGCATGAAAGACTTGGCCACATGAACTTTAGGGATCTACGGACCCTTGGAAAGTTCGAGTGTGTGCGTGGCCTCCCTAAGCTTGGGAAGAAAGCCAATGGTGTTTGTGGACCTTGCCAACAAGGAAAGCAAACTAAAAGCATGCACAAAAAGGGTAAGTATCTCACCACCAAGGAGCCTCTTGAGCTTCTCCACATGGACCTCATGGGTCCCATGCAAACCGAAAGTTTGGGTGGAAAGAGATACATTTTTGTATGTGTTGATGATTTCTCTAGGTTCACATGGACATATTTTTTAGAGAAAAATCCGAAACTTTTGATAAGTTTAAAATGCTTTGTAATAAACTTCAAAATGAAATGAACTCTAATATTAAAAGCATAAAACGGATTAGAAGTGACCATGGGAGGGAATTTGAGAATGCTACCTTTGAAACCTTTTGTATGGTTTAGGTATCTCCCATGAGTTTTCGGCTCCTAGGACACCTCAACAAAATGGAGTTGTTGAGAGGAAAAATAGGTCCTTCAAGAGATGGCCCGTGTGATGTTGCTTAGCAACAATGTCCCTAGGAACCTATGGGCCGAAGCCGTCAATACGGCTTGCTATATAGGGAAATCGTGTTTTCCTAAGGCCCGTACTAGAAACACCTCCTATGAGTTATGGAAAGGCAAGAGGCCAAATGTTAGCTACTTCCACACTTTGGAAGCAAATGCTACATTTTGAATGACCGTGATCAACTTTGGCAATTCGATGCTAAGAGTGATGAGGGTATCTTTATTGGTTATGCCTTGAATAGTAGAGCCTATAGAGTTTTCAATTTAAAGACTCTAAGTGTTATGGAATCATCCAATGTCGTATTGATGATACTAGGCTCAGTCTAATAATCATGAGGAGGAGGTTATTTTTAGTGATGGTTCTCCTTTGGAGAAGGTTGTGGTGCCTCCTAATGTTGGGACATCTAATGTCAACAATGATGACACACAACCTATTGCTAGAGTTCCTCTCTTGGACTCTAAAGAACCCGCTCCATGGGTTAGGAAACTCCATGATAAAGAAGATATCATTGGAGAGGTAAATGAGGGTGTTAGGACTAGGCGTCAAATAGCTAATCTTATTAGCTATACTTGCTACACCCTCTCAAATTGAACCCAAAAGGTTGAAGAAGCCTTACATGATGAATTTTGGGTTCTTGCCATGCAAGAAGAGCTAAACCAATTCGAAAGGAATGAGGTTTGGACTCTAGTTCCTAGGCTAAGACCACTAATGTCATAGGCACTAAATGGATATTTAGGAACAAATCCGATGAGGATGGCAACATAGTGCGGAACAAGGCTAGACTTGTAGCACAAGGGTACTCTCAAATTGAGGGTATCGACTTTGAGAGACATTTGCTCCCGTTGCCCGTTTAGAGTCTATTAGGCTTCTCTTGTCCATTTCTTGTGTGCACAAGTTCAATTGCACCAATGGATGTCAAGAGTGCCTTCCTCAATGGCTTCTTGCAAGAGGAAGTGTTTGTTGAACACCCAAGGGTTTGTGGATGCTCACCACCCCAACCATGTCTATCGCCTCAAGAAGGCACTATATGGGTTGAAACAAGCACCGAGGGCTTGGTATGAGCGCCTCACTCAATTTCTTGTTGACAATAACTACACAAGAGTAGTGTTGACAAGACACTATCATCAAAGAGACAATGATGAGCTTTTCATAGCTCAATATATGTCGATGACATAGTGTTTGGCTCCACAACAACACCAAGGTCCAACAATTTGTTGATGTTATGTCTCATGAATTGAGATGAGTCTTGTTGGTGAGCTTATTACTTCTAGGTTTGCAATTAGGCAACTTGATAATGGGATCTTCATAACCCAAGCCAATATGCCAAAAACCTTGTGAAGAAGTTTGTCTTGAAAAAGCCAACATTGTGACACTCCTATGAGCCCCACTTTGAAGCTAAGCAAGGATGCTAGCGTAAAAGTGTGGACCAAACCTTATATCGTGGCATGATAGGGAGCTTGCTCTATTTGACCG
>VAHF01000042.1:0-43354 GCA_008009225.1 Acer yangbiense | reverse complement strand
CAAACATGTGCGACGTTGCTGGCATCCCAAAATACACAGTCGTCTCCAGTTTCGGATGAAGGGGGCAGTGAAAAAAAGGGCGAGGATGAGGACATACCTGACGCGTCTAAGGTATCATCTACTGCGGTAAAGAGTCCGCCTTCACATCCAGTGTCACCATCACATTCACATTCACATTCACATCCATCTGTGGTGATTAGGTAAGACTCAGATGTTGAAATTCCTACTGGTTCACCTCCACGTCCATGTCCACGTCCACGTAACAGAGTAAAACATACCTATCGCAAAACACCGTGTCGGTTAAGGAGAGTGTCACATATAGTATCTCTGACCCTTCGAGTTGATGAAACAAGTTCAGAACGAATGTCTGGGCCAGCTCCATGTTCTTCAGGAGAGCAATCGACTTGTGCATCGACAAATCAACGAAAACAGAGACTATCTGCGATAATCTCCGAACTGGGAACCACCTGTAATTGAAGTGCATACCGATGACATACGTGCTTCGAGCCAGCAGGTATTAGATGAAACCGCTTTAGCAAGCTAGCGTTAAAGGGAGTTATGGGTACGCAGTCCCTACAGCAACCCGTTAGGTAGAGGAAATCTTTCCACTGGCCCCAGTGAGGAGGCGTACGCGCATTTCAAGCTTGATTCGAAAGAAATATAGTAAGATGATTACTAACTATGCATTTTAGATTACATCGCCCGTATACAATCAATTAATAGTAATATCATTCTTTTAATGTATTGGGTGCAGCCGTAACGTTGGACTGGAGGTGATGCAGACACAGGATTTTTTCATATCATTAGAGGACAATGATAGCCTTATGTTGGACACACATGTTGATGCCTACCTGAATTTGTTAAACAAGATAAGAGGGAGTAAGACCAGCCCTTACAAGTTCAAGGATAGAATGGGCATCGTTGATTGTAACTTTTTTGTAAGTACAACGTTAACTTTGAGGATATGTTTATACGGGGAATTGTGCACTCGGATAAAATGCAAATGTGATGTGCAGGACGAACTGGCAATGGTGTGGGCAGGCTGGCAGCCGAATTTACATGCACGTTTAGTACGACCTTTCAGCGTCAAAGAATTCATCGTTCGTCCAGAATGGAAACAATATTGTGACGACCGTCGACCAGACTGGGGCAGTCCATGGGATTCCTGTGACAAGATTAGTAACGTTATGGTGCGCAGACATAGGTTCCAGCTTGATTTGGTTATAAATATTTGAGTGTAGTTTTCGTTTACATGTGGTGGTCCCTGTAAGGTTGAAGACGGCTACAGGGTTGTTTGCGTCGTTGATCTTTTGTTATGGCAGATCCAGGTATATGATCCCAAGGCACACTGGGTACCTCAAGGCGGTACATCAATCTGCCAGCAGATTCTACCACTCCGATGTCTGTTCCTGGTTATTTGCTTGCAGGCAGGTTTTTTTAACAGAACGGGGAGGCGAACATATGATATCACTCCTATGAAGGCTCGTCGAATGAATGAAAAACAAGTTCCAAAACAATTAAGTCCGAAAAGTAATGGAGTCTTTGTCTTGTTGATGATACGTTCCCTTCTTAGAGGTTTGAAAAGCGTGAAGACCGTTGAAACTTATATACAGAGCCATAGGTAGGATATCGCGTATGAAATTTTTACAAACAGCTTACTTGAGGAATATTAATTAACACAATGTTTAATGTTTATGTCATTAACCTGGTTATGAAATATGCCGGTGTTTGCCATATTTGAATGCCGATTAATTTCCTTGTATATTTCACATGTAAAACTCGTGCATATTATATTATACTATAGATGTAAGGGTAGGAGCTTTTTATTTATTTATTTATTTATTTTTAAATACCTGCCTCCAACTATGAAGTTTAAATATATAAAAAGCTGAACTTCGATCCTATTACAAGCAGACAATGAAATTACTGTAAACCTCATACAACCACTTCATTAATGAGACTTCCATGTGCCAGTACTTGTTATACGATAAGTACAAAAAATCAGGTAAAATATATATTTTTAAATAAAATACATGCCTCAAAACATAAAGGTTAAGAGTAATGCTAGATGACCCAAAAAAGTGACCCAAATTTTGGACCCAAACCTATGTGGCAACATCACATGGGATCTTTGGGAAAAGTGACGTGGGCCCGTGTTGTGTGTGATGTTGCCACATAGATTTGGGTCCAAATTTTGGGTCAATTTTTCAGGTCCTCTAGCATTACTCTAAAGGTTAAAATTATAAAAAAACTCAACTTCATTACTATTATAAGCAGACAATTTACAAATCTTCCTTCAAATTAATACACGGTTATATGGATATTAAACTTGTAGTTCATACACGATTTTCATTTGGCTTTATGGGCCTTCACTTCAACGTTTCCTGGTGTCGGGGATTTGGGCTGACCTTCAGAGGCGAATGTCACCATCTGGGTTCCGATGGCCCCCCCAACCATTAAAAACAAAAGTTCTATTATAATTATAATTAAAATGTGAACCCATTAAAAAAAGAAATGTACATACAAAGTGATATATACACAAAGGTAACCGATGATCATATTATGTTGTCCCTCTATTATTAGTTAATAATATAAACAAGGCAAAATTCCCTCATTTGACCCAAAATTTACCGTGTAATCATTGACCAGTTGCATGTTGAACCATTAGTAATGCAATTACACGTTGGAAAGTAATCATCCTTACACGATACATTAACCATCATTTATGTTTTATGTATTTTTTGTTTTCAGATTGCAAAATGCAAAGTAATTAAGTGCCACGTTGGAATTGCTGTTAGGGTATACTTGTCCAAGAAATATTTCTCTTGGATAAAAAAAGAAAACTTATTGAGATTTAACAGTTTTGCAAAGCCCCATAATTTCTGGGCTACTTATAAATTTTACTCAAATTACAATTAACTGGTAATTTTTGTTTCCATAATTCTATTGGCCATGAAAATATGAAACAAAAACGATCCATTTTATCTTTCAAAAAAAAAAAAGACATTCTAATCTAGCCTATCGTGCTGTAACACAAAAGTTAACAACAAGGCGCTGGTAGTTTCAAGCCAAGATCCATTTTTTTTTAATTTGATTTCTATTATTTCATACTTTATTACCTACAGGTAACTGTATTGTATATATATTAATTTTTTTCAAAGATTTCATACATTCAACGTAACATTATTTAATTCAACCGAGTAAGTGTTGTATTTATTTTATTTTATGTAAGACAATTTATTTTGCTACGAATCTATGATCTTAATTAATTTGGAAGCATTTTTCTAAGATGTTGAATATTGGGATTTTATTTTGTTCAAGTGCCGCACCTGATTACAATTTCCCTGGTCCGCTTGAGATGACCTTCAACTTCATACTGTTAGATGGAAAATCCTCCTTCAATTTAATACATGATTATATGGATATAAAACTAGGACGTCACATCTTACACGATCAGGGAGAAATCGACCTTGGACTGAACATACGATTACACAAATAGATAGAAAGCAAACATTACATTAATACACGATTGTAGGGCAGATTCCCCTCACCTGCTTTTAACAATACATTGAGAAAATTTTATGAGTCGTTGTCGGTGTCAGTGTCGGTGTCAGTGTCGGTGTCGGTGTCATTGTCAACCGAAGCCTCAGAGGTTAGGTCAGTGGATGGCATTTCTTGGCACGTCTGTCTGTTATGTCCCTCTTTGTGGCATACACTGCAACCGCGAGGACGCTTGGTTTTGTTAGCAGCATCAGACTATGTTTTCCTGCAGCTCCTCATGTTGTGTCCCTTTAGGCCACACTTAGAACACTTTTTTTGCTTAGCCTTCTCGACGCATGAACGGTACCTTGACTTTTTCAGTCTTCCTGGCAGAAAACGCACCTTCCAAGGACGAACAACTAGATTTCAGACATGATCGGGTACGACCCAATTTTGTGCATATGGAACCGGGTTGATTTCTCCCTGATATGCCTCTCGCATCCAATCAGATCTGTAGTAGTCAGAGCACATTTCTGGAGCCGGAATTGATGCGTATCTGGTCAAAAAATTAATTATTGGATGTCAGACCCCTAAATATGGATATGGTCAATGACGAACTGACGACAATATACTTTGATTACATACCTGGCGCAAGCAAGGGCATGTCAACAAGGTAATTTTTGAAGATCCCACTCGCCACAGGCACATGTCTTTGCTTGAATATCGACAATGGAATTAATTTGATTTTCGGTGACGTTGTACCTGTGGTATGAAATAGGACGAATGATGCATTTATAAGAAGGTTCAACCCCTTTAAGTATGTTATTGTCGGCTGCCGGAGTCAGATCAAACCTAAGACGATCTGCAATAGTACGACGTTTGTGGAACCACCTCTGTATCATATCCTGAATCTGCTCTGCAATGGCTGTGATAGGCAGCTTTCGGAGATCTAGAAGAGCTGAGTTCATAGACTTGGCTAATTGGGTAGACATCATTTGTTACCTATTTTTGGGGCAATAAGCATTTGTGAACTTATCTACCCCAATTTTCATGACGTCGTTGTAGTACCTCTGGTTGCAAGTAGCCATCTGTTGAAGGTCGATATCACACTCATCGCGACGGTGTTTGTAACATGCATTGTAAAAGAATTCTCTTGCAAGACTTCGATTCTTGGATGAGCGTCTAAATTTCTGTGCAATGTGGAACACACAGAATGCGTGATGTGCATCTGGGAAAACCTTTTTTATCGCTGATATAATGCCTATGTGATGATCTGAAACGATGACCAGATCCTGAGGAGAACCAATCCCTTTGTTCAATTCAGAAAGGAACCATGTCCAGAATCCCTTACATTCTGAGGCTGCGATACCAAATGCCAATGGGTATATTTTTTAGTCTCCGTCTTTGGCCGAGGCTATAAGTAGTACCCCTTTGATAGATCCCGTCAAGTGGGTTACATCGATGGAAACGACGGGGCTGATAACACGGATAAACCCTTGTAGACAAACACCGATTGCCATGAAGCCATACTTGAACCGGTCTTTCGAGTTTGTCTCGATGTTTGTTAGGGTACCGGGATTGGCTTGCTTCAGCATGTAAAAGTACGTCGGCAACGTTTGAAAAGACTTCAACGGATCCCCGTACTGTATTTTCAAAGCATGGGGTATGGCCAGGTTAGCTTTGTTATACAATAGGTGCACCCCGTGCTGAGACCCCATTTCCGCTATGATATCTTTAGCTCAGATTTTGCATCCCGGAACTGTGAATTTTGGGGCATACAGTTCCCCAACGACATAGGCACTGACTTGGTTAAAGTGAAGAACATAATTTTGGACTTTGCAGGTGTGTGTATCTCGATATACATTGACGTACCAGTGAGTTGCCTGGCGCTTCTTCATCGCACGTACCAACCATTGACAATTGAGGTCGGTACACGATGCCTCATACCGCATTGTGGTCGACCGCGTAACCCTGTACCAGAAATGGTTTTCCATTGCGTACACACCCAATACCTTCTACATTTCATCCTTGTGTTTGAATATCTTGCCTTTATGAATGGATGTATGGTCCGATTAGGATTTGAATGCACTGCATTCTTTTACATTTTCAAAACAGACATGGTCAAACCCTTGCACTTTATACCTAGACAGATTATGATCAGGAGGGGTGTGAACGTAAGTGGTGTTATCCTAGTCAGCAAGTGGTACATTGTTTGTAATACATGATACAGAAATGTTATTCGTGTTAGGACCGGGCATGGGATGGACCTCTCTATATGCAACATGCATCTGATGATGCTGTAAAGGCTGTCGATGTGTTTCCTGTTCATTACTGGGAACCGATGATGCCCTGCAATGTGTTCCACAACCTATGGCATCATCTTTGTAAGGATTCCCATTATTGATTGGCTTATTTCGTGGTCAAACCACATGTTGGGGTTTGGTTGTAAGGGTAGTCTAGGTGTTTGTTGAAGATCAAGACCCTTTCCAAGACCTCAAGAGGACAAGCACCAAAGGTATATATCTAGTGCTTACATTGGCTTGAAGAGATATAGTTGCACACACACACACAACATGCATAACTCTTATTCTTGTATGGTGTGTTTATATTTTGTGTGCATTGTGCTTTATTGATTTATTCAATATCTCTTCTTGCATGTTGAATTGATTGCATCTTGTTATATGATAATGCCATGACATGTTAGGCATTAGGATGCATTCAATACCCACACTTGCACTTCATGTATGTTAGCTTTTAGTGTGGTGTAATTCGTTTCCCTAAGGATGTTCGGAAACGTCCGCGCGTGCACGGTAATGTGCTTTGTTTTGCGCGATGATCGCCGGTGGAGATGCCTTTGGCTTCTCCTTGGTTTCACCATTTTTGGTGAATCGGCGGTTACGTTCGGCGGCCTGGCCGCCGTTCGAAACCGCCGAATCAGACCTGATTGAAATATATCTCTCGGGTCCAAAACGGCGGTTGTGATCGGCGGTTGACAAACCGCCGAATGAAGTCGCCGAAGTTCCCCTGTTCCGCTCGGGAGCCATTCGGCGGTTCATTTCGGCGGCCTGGCCGCCGAATGAAACCGCCGATCGGTGCGTTTCAAGGGCAAAATTGTATTTTCACCTGCCCTGTTTTTGGTCTCTATAAATACATCCTTATCTCTGGTTCAGAACACAAGTCTTTGATCATAAGAACCCTAGAGAGATATTTAGAGAGACTTGAGAGAGAAAGCTTAAAGATCATATCTTTATCTCTCTAAACCCATCCCCACATGCATAAATCTTCATCTAAGCATCATCTAGGATCATCTAGCATATGCTAATGCATGGGACTTCTTCAACACACATGGTATGATTTGTTGAACACTTTTATCTTACATAATTAGTGTTTCTACTTATCAATGTTATCTCATTTATTACTTGTATGTCATTAGATTAATTTCTACATACATGATTGAGATTATGTGTTGATTGGGTTATATTTGTTAGCTAGGCTTTAATGTTCATATGCCATCTAGCTAATTGATCTCATTTATTGATTGAGATTATTGTTGATAGCTTATTTGATTAGGTCATTATTGCCTAAAAGCTATGCCATGAACATTCTTGTGTGATGTATTGATAACTAGGTTGATAGATTGTTTTTTAATCAACTAGTTAATCCTTTGAATGTTTGTGGGTTTTATATGATAGCTTTGTATCTAGGATTGGTGATCCTTTACTTAGCTAAAGTTATATGCCATGTCATATAGCTATATGTGATATCTAGGATTGATTATATTGTCATCTTATAATCCTAGGTAAGCATTTAGAGTACCCTAGCTCTTATTGCATTAATTGAATATTCATACATATTCACATAGGGTTGTGCATCTCTTTTGAGAGATTGAAGTCTTGGGGCTAAGTGTGCTTAGGCCTCAAGCAAATTGGACTAGAGCCGCTATAAAAGGCCCGCGTGGTAGATTAGAGGGTGCTCACGCCAAGAGTAGTGTATCAGGGGATATCACTAGGGATTGAACCAAGAGTGGCGATTGGTAGTGTCCATAGCCTGAGGTTATCTAGGGTGAGGGTCCGAGAATCACTTGAGGGTGTAACCGTCTTTTCATATAGTGGATTTCGAGGTCCGAGTGTGGCGCACTTAACAGCCCGTGGTTTTTCCCAGTGGTTGGGTTTTCCACGTATACATCAAGTGTCATTTACTATTTCCGCATCTTATTACACTTGTATGTTTTGTTGACTTGCTAGGGGTATTTTCGTAAAATTGACATGCATGCGAAAATTGGGTAACAATTAGATAAAATCTATTCACCCCCCCTCTAGCTTTATATTGATGAACACACCTCGAGTATTTTTATGAGAACTTTCAATTGGTATCAGAGCGGGTTCCTAGATATACTTAGGTGATCCAAGCTCATTTTTGGTGTGTTGTGCATTTTGTATGATTATTGTTTTTGACATACATCTTGCATTCTTCTCATTTGCATTCATTCAACGCAAACACTATGAGTGAATTTATGAGAGAAGAAAATGACTCCGATGAGGAGATGTCCCTCTAAGGAGAGAGAGGAGACGAAGATGAAAGGGCGTTGCTCACATCACCAAAGAGCTTCAAGCCCAAGCCTTCCTCAATCTTGGTCTAACCAACCAAGAAGGCTAACTTCCCTCAACCTACGATCCTAATAGGGAAGTGATCAATCATGCAAGCTCAACCGAGCAAGCAACATTGTCTTGGTCATCATCAAAGGAGGAGAGATCCTATCCAACTACCAAGACAACCACAACGACAAAGGAAAGCACTTTTGCATGCTCAAGGGAATGGTATAATTCCTAACCTTATCTTCTCTTGTCATTTGTGTGGTATTGTTGGTCATGTTAGACCAAGTTGCTTGCATTACATTTAAATATGTAATCTTATATGCATGATTGAAAAGAAAAAGGCTAGAGCTAAGATGCATGTCCTTAAAAAGGAAGAATATCATTTGCATGATCTTTTGCCATCTAGAACTCTAGAACCTATGACCACTAGGTAGTTATTGAGACACCTAAGTGGATTATAAAAGACGAACCCGCTTGCTACGAGACAAACATGTCTCAAATAGGTTCAACTAGGTCCTATGGACTTGGTAAGTCTTTTAGACCACATGCCCTTCATTGAAGTGGTGTGGATATTGACCCCATATGGGGAACTTAAGCAAAGAGAGCTATTTTGCATCTTGTCACTTGCAAAAAATTCGAAATATCTTGTGCTTCTCTTTTTTGTTGCTTGAGTAAGCTTGGTTACACTATGTATATATATTTTCTATTCAATAAGTGTGATCAATGCTTGTATTGCAATCCATGTCATATTTATGTTCAAACATGCATTTTTGGACTAGGAGATATATACATAGGATAAAATTTGAATGACCTATAATGATCTCCATGACATGATGATTGCTAAAATGACATGCTAAATGCTAATCTTAAAAAGCATGTTTTGATGATTGCATTTCTTAATTGCAAAAAATGTGTGAAAAAGCTTATGAGACTCAAATGAAAAAGGATCTTGTATCCATTCAAGGATTTTACAATCCAAATGTCTCTCTTTCTTTATTGGTTGAACATATCTACTATCATACGGATATCTTATCCGGAAAAATCAAGTAGGGTGCAAAGTCGCTCATGACATGTTTAGCTTATAAAGTTGGATATAGTTGTTCTTAAATTGAAATCAATAAAAACCTATATCCTTGCTTCTCTCTTGACATTGGTGAAATTGGTTTGAATTCATATTGAAAACCTTTGTCATTTGCTTTGCCAAATACCATGATATTTTGGACTTAAATGCTACATGTCTTGTATGCAAAGCAATTTTTTGATTCACACATTTTATTTAAATAAATCTCCTTGTTTCTCTCCAATAAATTTGAGATTGCATAAAGTGACTTATATTGATTATGCATATACTAGAATGCTACTATCTCTCTTTGCCTTGAGTGACCCGGTTGGGGACTACTCCCTTGTCTATATCATGACAAAAAGGGGGAGTATGGTGTGGTAAGGGGAGTTGCAAATTGTAGTAGCAATTGTGCATGTTGGGGAGAATACTAATTGAGGGGGAGTAACCCTTTGAGGGAGAGCATTTGCACATTCATACATTGCATGATGTTGTACTTAAATTCTTAAATGCAAATGCTTGTTTTATCTCACTTGATTCATCTCACCTTTTCTTATATTGGAAAGTATAGAAACTGTGCTTTCAGGGATTGATTGTTCTACTTGAGATTGAAGACTTCAAGACCATTTATCTTATCTCTTTGTACAGTAGAAAATCATTGTAGACCCGTAGTTTCTATTATGTTGTGAGGAATCAATGTGAGTGGTGGTTTTGTCACGAAATAGCCAAAGGGGGAGATTGTAAGGATTCCCATTATTGATTGGCTTATTTCGTGGTCAAACCACATGTTGGGGTTTGGTTGTAAGGGTAGTCTAGGTGTTTGTTGAAGATCAAGACCCTTTCCAAGACCTCAAGAGAACAAGCACCAAAGGTATATATCTAGTGCTTACATTGGCTTGAAGAGATATAGTTGCACACACACACACAACATGCATAACTCTTATTCTTGTATGGTGTGTTTATATTTTGTGTGCATTGTGCTTTATTGATTTATTCAATATCTCTTCTTGCATGTTGAATTGATTGCATCTTGTTATATGATAATGCCATGACATGTTAGGCATTAGGATGCATTCAATACCCACACTTGCATTTCATGTATGTTAGCTTTTAGTGTGATGTAATTCGTTTCCCTAAGGATGTTCGGAAACGTCCGCGCGTGCACGGTAATGTGCTTTGTTTTGCGCGATGATCGCCGGTGGAGATGCCTTTGGCTTCTCCTTGGTTTCACCATTTTTGGTGAATCGGCGGTTACGTTCGGCGGCCTGGCCGCCGTTCGAAACCGCCGAATCAGACCTGATTGAAATATATCTCTCGGGTCCAAAACGGCGGTTGTGATCGGCGGTTGACAAACCGCCGAATGAAGTCGCCGAAGTTCCCCTGTTCCGCTCGGGAGCCATTCGGCGGTTCATTTCGGCGGCCTGGCCGCCGAATGAAACCGCCGATCGGTGCGTTTCAAGGGCAAAATTGTATTTTCACCTGCCCTGTTTTTGGTCTCTATAAATACATCCTTATCTCTGGTTCAGAACACAAGTCTTTGATCATAAGAACCCTAGAGAGATATTTAGAGAGACTTGAGAGAGAAAGCTTAAAGATCATATCTTTATCTCTCTAAACCCATCCCCACATGCATAAATCTTCATCTAAGCATCATCTAGGATCATCTAGCATATGCTAATGCATGGGACTTCTTCAACACACATGGTATGATTTGTTGAACACTTTTATCTTACATAATTAGTGTTTCTACTTATCAATGTTATCTCATTTATTACTTGTATGTCATTAGATTAATTTCTACATACATGATTGAGATTATGTGTTGATTGGGTTATATTTGTTAGCTAGGCTTTAATGTTCATATGCCATCTAGCTAATTGATCTCATTTATTGATTGAGATTATTGTTCATAGCTTATTTGATTAGGTCATTATTGCCTAAAAGCTATGCCATGAACATTCTTGTGTGATGTATTGATAACTAGGTTGATAGATTGTTTTTTAATCAACTAGTTAATCCTTTGAATGTTTGTGGGTTTTATATGATAGCTTTGTATCTAGGATTGGTGATCCTTTACTTAGCTAAAGTTATATGCCATGTCATATAGCTATATGTGATATCTAGGATTGATTATATTGTCATCTTATAATCCTAGGTAAGCATTTAGAGTACCCTAGCTCTTATTGCATTAATTGAATATTCATACATATTCACATAGGGTTGTGCATCTCTTTTGAGAGATTGAAGTCTTGGGGCTAAGTGTGCTTAGGCCTCAAGCAAATTGGACTAGAGCCGCTATAAAAGGCCCGCGTGGTAGATTAGAGGGTGCTCACGCCAAGAGTAGTGTATCAGGGGATATCACTAGGGATTGAACCAAGAGTGGCAATTGGTAGTGTCCATAGCCTGAGGTTATCTAGGGTGAGGGTCCGAGAATCACTTGAGGGTGTAACCGTCTTTTCATATAGTGGATTTCGAGGTCCGAGTGTGGCGCACTTAACAGCCCGTGGTTTTTCCCAGTGGTTGGGTTTTCCACGTATACATCAAGTGTCATTTACTATTTCCGCATCTTATTACACTTGTATGTTTTGTTGACTTGCTAGGGGTATTTTCGTAAAATTGACATGCATGCGAAAATTGGGTAACAATTAGATAAAATCTATTCACCCCCCCTCTAGCTTTATATTGATGAACACACCTCGAGTATTTTTATGAGAACTTTCAATCTTCAGTAGTGTGTACATTCGTACAATCGACATCATGGATTGTAGAATGCTTTGACTCGGACTGAACATCCTTTGCATTATTTTTAGATCGACCTCCACTTGAAAATGTGTTGGAACCTTTGACCAGTGGAATATTGTCAAAAAGCAACCGCTTGATTGATATATGCGACAAGGACTCATCACCGGGTGTTTGGTTCAGAATAAAATTTATGCAGGGAGAATCGGATATACATGTTACTGGTGAACAACCGCTTGGGGTAACTGTATATTTTGCCTTCTTCTTTAACTGTGGCGTTACCGACTGATTCACCGTTGACAATGGCGTGCTGATGTAAATAGGTTGACCGTTGGGTTGATTTTGATCAACCGGAGGTTTTACAGTTGAATCTTTATTCTGGCTGAGTACCTCTGCGATATGTCCCGGTACAGGATTGTGAAACACCGAAACATAACATTTAGGATTCTTTTTGTTATGCGAAATGAAGATTTGAAAATCAGCGTCAAAACTCATTTCAACAACGGGTGCCTGAAAGTAAGGTACTGAACTTCATATCGACTGCATCGCAGTTAAACCCAAACCGATCGCATATCTTATCCGACAACGTTTTCAGTGTATCCTTCGGTGTCATAGCCAACAAGAAAATAGTTTTTGGGTTGAAATCAACATCTTCCCAGACTCCATCATAGTTCACTATCAATATAACCATTTCAGAAACAATCCAAACGGTCAAGTATGCACACCGGAAAATCTTTAACCGGATACGGTGGTTGTGGCATTGTATGAAATGGCGGTAAAAATATTAGGAATGACGGTGAAATCAAGTCTTAGCAAATATTATCAAGGAGCAGAGTATCAACTGTTTGGGTGTTTTCCAATCTCTGAACACACATTGAGTTCTAATGAACTGAAATACGCTTTTTTTAATCCCATTACGTACGCCTAAGTCTTACCTTTACCTAAATATAACAAAAACCACAACATATCAACACGACGTAAATAATTTCAAGGCATAAAATATCACCTAAGCATAATAATATAATATTATGCTGAATATGTTTTTTTAAATATTCAGCAAAATTTGTAGAATGAATAGACATAAATGTTCTTATGTTACAAAAACTATTCAATGTAAAATGTGTTCGAATTTTTACATTGAATAAGATATGAATTATTCTTCTGTAATTAAAATTAGGGTGGTGCTATGTAGCACGGATACGGATACGGATACGGATACGGGATACGGATACGGCACGATACGGGGATACGGTAAATCTTCAAAAACTAGGATATGGATACGGCAGGGATACGTCAATTAAAATAATATATATTTATATTTAAAAAATAATAATAATATTTAAAACAAATATTTGATATTTCATTCAAAATCAAAACATATTCATAATTCAAATAAAATATGTCACATAACTACATAAGTCACAAGTTACAACAATGTAACATATTACAGGATCCAAATAAAACATGTCACATAAGTCGAACATATTACAAAATCCAAATAAAACATACGTCACATAAGCCATAACATATTATAAAATCCAAACAATACATTAAAAAAAACTCATAAAACATATTTTAAATTCCTAATTAACTTCATTATCATCATTCACATTGTTAAAAGATCTAAGTAATTCAGCATCTAACTCTGGTTCATCAAGAGAAAGGTTTACAATCTCAAGTATCCCGGTATTCTCCATGTCAATGGAATCAAAGATAAAATTTCCTTACAATTTCATTTTGACCCCTAATATTTTGAAATTATAATTTGACCCCGTTTTATACTAAAATAATTATAATATTGCCCCAAACGTATCCGCTAAGTATCCGCCAAGTATCCGCTAAGTATCCCCTAAGTATCCTCTAGTCAAACTTATGAAAAAGTCAACGGATACACCATTTGGTGTATCGGATACGTATCCTAGAGTATCCGGGGAGTATCCGGGGAGTATCCGGGGAGTATCCGAACTGGATACGAGTTCGATACGAGTTACCTTCACCAAATGGAGTATCCGTGCTTCCTAGGGGTGGTGTGTGTGTTTTTTATATTTTTTATTTACCCATGGATTTTTTTGTAACGGGGGGTACGGTGGGCTTAAGCCCCCCACCTATCCCTACACAGGTGGCCCCATGGTCATATCATGCACTGGTTTTTAATTATAATTCATTCACCTTCCCTATGGTGATTAGATGTTTCTTCACTATTAACAATCTTAAGTATAATTTGGAATCTGACCGGCCATGTCCAGCATTCGTCAATATTGGTACGCAAATAGTGGTAATGGTTCAATGTCAATGCACGATATCGTTGCTCGTTGGATAGAGATTAATGCATGCAACCGATGCATTACACCCATCCAATGGGTACATGCCATGTGGCAAGATATACTCTTTCTGGTCAGGTGGCATGCAAACATTGGTTAGAGTGCAGTGCACCCCGTGCATGCAAGGTTTTCTCCTCGCATGAACTCCCTTACAGAAATCTTAAAATGGATAGTACAATCTGATTTCGTAACCCCATATTTAATTGTCAAATCTAGGACCAGAGAAAATATTGCGTGGGAATGGCACGTGGTGAGAATATGAGACAATCCAATGACATTGCAGCAATTAAAATTATATAATTATTTTTATGTTCCCCATATAAACGGTGCAATCTCATTGGATGGTTTCACGGCCTCTTAATGTCGCAGTCCCATGCTAGATTTCCTCTCACGACGGACCCCATTTGTGTAAGACTGTGCACATTAAAGTCTTTTTAATTTATTCAATATTGTATGAGCAATGATGGTCATGCAATATGGGAGTGGATGGGTTTCCCATCAATGTCGAAGTCCGTAAGGCTTATGACGATTTCATCGGGTTAGTTGCTGACGTACTCTACTTTGTTGAACAGTTAGGGGAGGGAAATATGCATTTGTGGTTCAAAGCCATTTCCAACCCTAATCCTTAATTTTGTGGAAGTTTTGAAGTAAATTGGTGGGACTATTAGCATACACTAATCTCATTTTCCAAATCCAACCCATTAAAACCTATGTTACCCTTAACCTAATATTCCCTACAATATTATCTGTGTTTCTATTTATCAAATGTCTCAGACCAATTAAAATTTGACCCCATAATATACATAATATTGCACAATGTTAATAAATGTTTGAAATTGATCAAGCTGCTCATTAACAAACACCCCAAACCCCGTTAGTGTAATCAATTAAGTGATTTTTCGTAAATAACAATTTCTAAATGTTATGTAGTATACACATAATTCTAGTTGAATAAAAAGGTTTTGATATATATATATATATATATATATATATATGGGATATATAATAATGAAAAAAAAGTAAAAAAGAAGCTTTCATATTTAAAACCATACAATTGGAATACATTTAATTGGTTACGGGTATATCTCGTAATTCGAAAAACCATAAAATAAGGGATACAGTTGATCGGTTCATTTCTATACATGTTTTAAGCCCTGATTTCCTATTATTTATGCTTTGTTCTCGAGTAAATTAGGTCGTTTAATGTGTTTGTTGAACATGTGTAGGTCCACTCCACTCAAGTGGTGTTAAATCTTATTTTGGAAGAAAAGGAATCAAAAGATGGAGAAAAGGAGCAAATTGGAAGAAACAATGAAAAGATGATTTTCGGCCAGTGCAGAATCTCTATGTTGCAGGGCCCATATCTCTCGGCTCCGATTGAATTGTGTGTCCTACCAACTATGGATTGAAAGTTCCGGAAGTCTAGTTTCCGGCGCATTTTTCGGATCGCAATTCGGATATTCTTAGAAGAAGTTATGACCGATTTAGTAACTGAAGGTCAGGCTGAAATGTTTACCTCAGCCCAGACCGCCCCCCGTGCAACTTGCCTGGGCAGCGACCTGGGCAGCGGTAATTCGTAAATTAGGTTCGTTTGGGACAGCAAGTAACCTATTTTTGAGAGGATTATATATAGAAATTGATATCTTATTTTGAGGGGAGAGCCACCACAAGGGGATTAGACCCAAAAACACCATTCTTTCACATTCATTCATTCCATTGATTCTTTCATTCACATCATCCATCCTTGGAGGATTCTTGGAAGCAAGAAGAAGGAGATTTCCAGCCAAGAAGCTATCAAGATAAATATGGGTTTTCTCTACATCTCTTCTATGTTTTTATCTTCTCCATTGATGTGTAACTAAACCTCTAACTAGGGGATTGATGTAACCAATTTTGGATAACTCTATGTGAACAATTAGTCTATCTTTTGTTAATCAATTGGGTTTTAGTTTTGTTTATTGAATTAATTGCTCTATTCTACTTTCTCTGATTATGTTGTGACCGCAAGTGATTTGAGTTTTGTAGCTTAGTTTACCCATGAGATTAGGGTTTAGATGTGGATGACCGTTCCATTTAATTCTTAATCACAAGCTTAATAAACAAGAAAATTGATATATGCATGACCGTGCTATGTTAATTTGGCTTAGAGTTTTGTGTAAAATATGGGTTTTGACAATTGCTCATTACATGACCGTGTGTGAGTAATAGGAAGAACCCTAGATCATTATTCTGTATTCGTTGCATGACCGTGTGAGAGTATAGGAAAGGATCTTTGAACCTAATTGAATTATCTTGAAAACAAGCCCGTAAACTAGATTGAAGTGTTTAACAAGACTGATTGTGAGCATTGAGTGTCTAAGAAAGGTGCATCGATTCCCTAGTACTTCTCTCCATATATTTATCCCTTGTGTGATCTTTGATTTAATTTGATTTTAGTCTTTTAGTTTAGATTCTCATAATTTAGGTTAATATTAGATTTCAACAAACTTCCAAAGTAAAGCATTATGCAATTTAGTCTTTTCGCATTTAGAGTAAATCCTTACTAGATTAATTGGCTTTGACCGATAGAATCACTGATCCCAGTGAACGAACTTTCTTAGTAAATTGAACACAGATTTTACTGCATCAATTTTGGCGCCGCTGCCAGGGATTGGTATAGAATCTATTAGTTGAATCTAGTTAATTTAGTTAGGTAGTGTGTGTCATTAGATTTTTTTATTTTTTTTTATTTTTTAAAGTTTTAGTTCTTTTTGTTTCATCTTACTTCGTGGTAGTTGTGTTTTTGGTGTTTCAGGTTTTACAGGTGTATGAACGGATGTCGTTCACTTGGAGGTATTCTAATCCCTACTAACGACGAGATTGACCGAATAGGCCGGTTGACTAGACAGTTCGAAGAGATAGATCCTTTAGTTGAGGAAATGGGCGATCGAGGTGAGCTACGTGACCGGGTTATTCAGGCTGAAGGAGAGATTCAAGATGAACAAGGTGTTCAAAATAGACAGGAAATTCGTGAGAGTCCACCGGGTCCTCCGAGACGTGCACTAGAAGATGATATCAGAATAATAAGAGAGTCCGGACAACCTATGCTGGGGAACCATCCTCAACCAATTGTGTTAGATGTCGTAGCTAGGAGTTATGAGTTGAGGAGTGTGCATTTAAATATGCTGCCATTTTTTCTCGGTTTGGCAACAGAAGACTGCCTCCAGTTTATGAAGGACTATCAAGCTACCGTAGAGCATTTCCCAATAGGCCGATTGACAGAAGAGCAGTTAAGGATGAGGTGTTTTCGATATTGCTTGAAGGACAAGGGCATCAAGTGGTACAATTAACTAAGGGCAGGATCTTTGATATCGTGGGTTGACGTGTGCACTGCATTTTTCAACAGATTTTTCCCTGCTTCAAAAGCAAAATAAGTCCGGATCAAGATAGCTAGTTTCGGTGAAGAAGATGGTGAGTCGTTCCATGAGGCATGGATGCAATATAAGGAGCTGTTAGATCAAATTCCCCCTCACATGGTGACAGAAGAGTACAGAGTCCGTACTTTTTATGATGGATTGACACCTTTCACACAAGCCATTGTTGACAACGCTTGTGAGGGTATCATCATCAGGAAATCTGCTTTAGAAATTACTGAGATCTATGAAACTTTGGCTCTAAACTCCCAGCATAGAAGTTCAACTGTCAGAAAGGGAGGAAAGTATGAGGTCAACCAGACAATTAGGGTGGAAATTCAGATGGCAAATCTAGCTAAGCAAGTACAAGCTATGATGGCCCAGAACTTGAATAGGACTCAACAGCAGTTAGGGGTGAACTCAGTGCAAGATGGAGACGGGATACCATTTGAGACAGAGGAGGTTCAAGCCTTCAATTACCAAAGAGGGAGAAACGATCCTTACTCGAACACCTACAATCTTGGATGGCGTAACCACTCAAATTTATCTTATTCCGACCCTAACACTGCTCTAAATGGTCATCAGCTCATTCAACAGAACACTCAGGGAACAAGTCAAGGAGGGTACAACATAGGCAGTTACCAAGGCCAAGGTTCCAATAGTCAATCTCAACAATGGAACAATGCTACAAATAGAGACGGTACCACCTATCAGCTGAAGAAGAGATCCTTAGAGGATATTGTGACATCCCTTGCTGAGAGTAGAAAACATTTTTCACGCGATACAGAACGGAGAATGGGAGACATGGAGTCGTCTATTAAAAATTTGGAGACACGGATGGGGTCATCTATTAAAAATTTAGAAACGCAGATGGGGCAAATAGTCGACACAGTTCGTAGGAATGAACCAGGAAGATTTCCTAGTCAATCAGAGCAAGCCAGTGCTGTGACAGTTTTGAGAAGTGGGCGAGTGCTGAACAAGGAAGAAATTGATGAGCCAAGGCAGAAGAAAACCAAGGAGTCGGAAGAAGTACATGGGGAAGACACTAGAACAGAAAAAGAAGAGGTAGTGGTTGAGTCAACACCTAAAAAGACCTCAGTTTTACACAAGTCATCAGATCCTTATATTCCACCTCCTCCCTATGTTCCACCCGTTCCATTCCCTAGGAGACTGAAAAGAGACAAGCTCAACAAGTCGTTTAAGGATATTTTTGACATCCTCACGAAGGTGAATGTAAACCTTCCCCTGCTCGATATGATAGAAAAGATGCCTGCTTATGCTAAGTTTTTTAAGAGCCTCCACTCCAACAGGCAGAAGTTTGGTCCTAACCATCAAGAATACATAACAGGAAATGCGAGTGCAATTCTACAGAAAGAGCTTCCACCCAAGCTTAAGGATTCGGGGAGCTTTTGCATCAACATCACAGTTGGGGGTACTAAGCTCGAGAAGGCAATGCTAGACTTAGGAGCTAGTATTAATTTGATGCCCTTCTCTGTTTACAAGCAACTTGGATTGAATGAGCTTAAACCGACAACGATGTCACTTTTGTTAGCCGATGGATCAGCTCGGTATCCGAGAGGAATTATGGAAGATGTGTTGGTTCAAGTGGATAAGCTCGTCATTCCGGCAGATTTTGTAGTTCTAGACATGGATGATGTGAGTAGAGAAATAAACATGAGACCTATCCTTTTAGGTAGACCATTCATGAAGACAGCAAGAACGATTATTGATGTACATGATGGGAAGCTTTCCATGACCGTTTTGGATGAAACGGTAGATTTTAAGGTTTTCAAATCAGATTTGCAGGACATTAACTCAGTTGATTGTTTTGCCATGGATACATTGCAATCAGAAGACTACCCAAAGAATGCGAGTGAGTTCTTTCTAGCGTTATTTGAGGACAAAGGTGAGAAAGATGTTCATACATGGGAGACTTGTGAAGCACAAACGTCGTCAGAAATTAATAAGCTGAGAAGTGAAAATGCTAATTTGATGATGGAAGTGGAGACCCTTAGAAAGGAAAGAGATGAGGTAGTTAAGAGGGCGGAAGAGCTTGCAAGGTTGGTTGAAGAACAAGAGAAAGATTTTGCCCACAAGACAAGGAAAATCTAAAGGCAAGCAAAACTCAAAGACCAAACAATAGATGCCATGAAGGAGGAATTGTGCAAAAACGAGAATACTATTAGAATAGCAAAGGTGAAGGAAAGCGATTATTTAGTGGAGCTTGAAAAGGCCGAAAGTACTATCAAGATCTTGACCAAGGAACAAGGCGTTAAAGGAGAGACTTTCTGGCATAACATCATCAAAGGAGATTCAAGCCATCCCAATGCAAAAGTTAGTACTGTCACATGTGGTCCTCCATTTTTTCCTTACAATTGTTATTTATGCCATACCAGGGGTCATAAAAGGGCCCAATGTGCGGAGTTTATTGAAAGATGCAAAAAGAAACAAAGAAAGCCGAGAGGAAAACCAAGGAGAATTCGACAAGTTTGGGTCCGCAAGGACAAATTGGACCAAGTAAGAGAAACTATCACTGATGGGAAGAACGCCCCTAATATGAAAGAGTGTCTTAAACTCCTTGACACAAATGGTGGTAGTACGAGCGGAGAGGTCGCTCAGTTGAAAGTCTTCGTGCCTTCAGAACCGTAGTACTCTCACACGTCTTGCCTAGACGTTAAATAAAGCGCTTGGTGGGAGGCAACCCACCTAGGTAATTTCTTTTTAGTTTTTAGTTTTTAGTTTTGTAGTTTTTTTTGTTTTGTGTGTTGAGTTCATACATGCCTTGCTTTTTCTTTATTCGTTGTCCATGCTTTTAATGTCATACAAACATTGAGGACAATGTTTAGATTAGGTTTGGGGGTGTGAATTCGTGTTTGTTTGATTTTTTTCGATTCATTGATAAATCTGCGAAAAAGTGTCATGTTTTGAAAATTTTGAGGCAAACGTTTTGTTAAAACTGTATTGATTGGTGAGGAAATAAATTTTTCCGTTCATGATGGGTTCTTTGTTTTTTCGATACGAATCCAACGGTATAAAGAATGAAAAATTCTGGGCAGTGGTTAAAAAGTTATGAATGTTTCTTCGACCAAAGGTCATGGGCAATGCCCTGTTGTTGCGAAACAGTGCGTGCACTGTCTTCGTTGTCTGTTCTCTCACTTTTCCAATGCGAATTTTGAAATATGCTCTACATGAAAAGTGTGTGTTTGCATGTCTATTATCTTGTGCTAAAATTTGGTTAACGTTTGTTTGAGTCATGTGAGAGATATACGTTAAAGACCAAACATAGGTTGATTTCGGAAGTCATCAGTTTTTGAATTTTTTGTCCTCCATGTTGAGATGTTTCTTTTGTGTGCTTTAAGAGCCGTAATATATGCTTTATTCACTGGGTTTAAACTAACTTCTTGCCACTTAGAGTATTGCATTGCATTTTTCAAAATTTATGACATGCTCTTGATGTGATAGTGGATAGGATGCATAGTTGGATTGCCATGATTAATAGTGGAGACTACCCTTGTGAGTTCACTAAGCCAAAAAGCGTACATAAATGACATATATGAGGGATTATTTTGTTTCTAATCTTTAAACACTCAGTAGGTTCTTAGCATTAGATTCGATCTCTATAGGTTGTACATTGAGCATTAAAGAACAATTCTCATAAAAAAGATATCACATGTGGACTTGCTCTTGATTTGGTTGAACCTTTAGAAGTGATATAGGCAATGTGTGCTTGAACTCACTTAAAAGGCCTTAAATATTTCCTACCTTATGTGTGTGCTCCATAGCCCTGTTTGAAACCAAACACAATAAGCATTTTTCTTTCATCACCCACATTAACTTAACCCTAATAAGCCATAATTTAGCCATACCGTATAGCTTGGGATCATATAGAGGAAGTGATGAAGATGATTGAAGGGAGTTCGAAATCTGCGACTCGTGATGTACATGTACCAAAGAAAAAGAAAAAGAAAAAAAAAAGAAAAAAAAAAGAAAGAGATAAATGAATGAGATGATGATGAATCAAATAAAAGAGAAAAGGACTAGAGCTTTACAATGAAGTGATGAGAAATCAAAATCAACTCAAGAAGGAGGACGAACGAAAATTGTTCAAGAAGCCTAGATGCAAGTGGAATGAAGAATTCGAAGAAATTCGGCCAAGTATGAAGATTGTCGAAGAATTTCTCGATATGATCTTAGGTTTGTTTGCTATCCTTTTCCCGTTCTTTCTTAGCCTTCACCCAATGGCCTCGTTATAACCAAAGAAAATACCTAATTGATCTTTTGGGGATGCTAGCTCGAGAGTAAGATAAACATGTGCTCTATCTTGTTCTTAATGTTTGATTCTTTTCATGAGATCTTTTGCATACAAATCAAGCGTTCTTTCAATGATATATTCATATGCGATTAAAATTTGAAATTTCTTGTGCATAACTTCGTTCGCATATGCTTGATGAGTGTATTTGCCTAGGTTCTGTGTGAAATATGAGCGATATCTTGTGAGAATTAGAGTTGAGACGAATTATATCTATGGCATTCGGCGAATGTGTTTTTGAAGCTAGAATGTCTTGAGCTTGGGCTTTTCATTAAAATTGAGCAATGCTCTCAAATTTGTGACTTAACTTTAATCTTTACTTATTGGCTCTAGCATGCATTGGCTTGAAAGGTACATGTGAGTTTGCATCTTGATTATTTGACTTTTCGCAGAAATATGTTTATGGGTAGCATAGCTGTAAACCCTCAGGAGACAACACTCCTCCTACTAGGGACACCTAGAGGTTTAAAGGCTTGTAGCATACGCTCAATGCTATCGTGTTCCCTACGAAAGTGGCCTAGCTTAGATTTAATTTTGTTTTTAGAGTTTTTGTTTTTGTTTTTAGTTTTGTTTTGCTCGAGGACTAGCAAAAGATAGGTTTGGGGGTATTTGATCGGTTCATTTCTATACATGTTTTAAGCCCCAATTTCCTATTATTTATGCTTTGTTCTCGAGTAAATTAGGTTGTTTAATGTGTTTGTTGAACATGTGTAGGTCCACTTCACTCAAGTGGTGTTAAATCTTATTTTGGAAGAAAAGGAATCAAAAGATGGAGAAAAGGAGCAAATTGGAAGAAACAATGAAAAGATGATTTTCGGCCAGTGCAGAACCTCTATGTTGCGGGGAACATATCTCTCAGCTCTGATTGAATTGTGTGTCCTACCACCTATGGATTGAAAGCCCCGGAAGTCTAGTTTCCGGTGCACTTTTCGGATCGTAATTCTGATATTCCTAGAAGAGGTTATGACCGATTTAGTAATCAAAAGTCAGGGCTGAAATGTTTACCGCGGCCCAGACCGCCCCCCGTTCAACTTGCCTGGGCAGCGAGCCAGAATAGAACAATTCTGCTTCTTGTGCAGCTGTGGAGGCAACTTGCCTGGGTAGCGACCTGGGCAGCGGTAATTCGTAAATTTGGTTCGTTTGGGACAGCAAGTAACCTATTTTTGAGAGGATTATATATAGAAATTAATATCTTATTTTGAGGGGAGAGCCACCACAAGGGGTGAAACAAATTAGAGGCGTGTTCTATATAAAGCTAGAGGGGGGGTGAATAGATTTTAACTATTATTACCCAATTTTCGCATGCAAGTCAATTTTACAAAAATGCCCCTACTAGTCAAAAATACATACAAGTGTAATATAGTGCGGAATTTAAATAACACTTGATGTATACGTGGAAACCCAACCACTGGGAAAAACCACGGGCTGTTTAGTGCGCCACACTCGGACCTCGAAATCCACTAATCGAAATGGAGTTTACAACCTATGTAGACCTCGTCTAACACTCCGGTTAATAACCCCCCACTTCTACCACTCGGGCCTTTAAAAGTGACTCTAGTCCAATTGCTTGAGGCCTAAGCAACCTTAGCCTCAAGACTTGATTCTCTAAGAAGAGATTATGCAACCAATGTGAATATGTATGAATATTCAAATAACAAACAAGGCTATGAAACCTTAGATCCTTATCTATGATGATGATATAATCAATTTAATCAACCCTAGATATCAATTGCTAAATGACATGTCAAATAGCTTAGCTAATCAAGATTAAGCAAAAACCTAATTAGCTATCACAAAAACAACACTCAATTAATTCATCACAATTAATTCTCTATTCTTGTATTTATCATATGATCAATGAAAGTAATTAAATACTCGAGGCGTGTTTATCAGTATAAAGCTAGAGGGGGGGGGGGGGGGGGGGGGGTGAATAGATTTTAACTATTATTACCCAATTTTCGCATGCAAGTCAATTTTACGAAAATGCCCCTACTAGTCAAAAATACATACAAGTGTAATATAGTGCGGAATTTAAATAACACTTGATGTATACGTGGAAACCCAACCACTGGGAAAAAACCACGGGCTGTATAGTGCGCCACACTCGGAACTCGAAATCACTAATTGAAATGAAGTTTACAACCTATGTAGACCTCGTCTAACACTCCGGTCTGTAACCCCTCACTTCTACCCAGCGGGCCTTTATTAGCAACCCTATTCCAATTTGCTTGAGGCCTAAGCACTCTTAGCCTCAAGACTTACTTCTCAATGAAGAGAAACAACCCTATGTGAATATGTATGAATATTCAATTAATGCAATAAGAGCTAGGGTACTCTAAATGCTTATCTAGGATGATGATATATTCAATTTAAATCAACCCTAGATATCAATTGCTAAATGACATGTCAAATAGCATAGATGATCATAGATTATAAAAACCTAGATATCTATCAAAAACAACACTCAATTAATTCATCACAAATAATCTCTTTTCTTGTATTTAACATATGATCTAAAACATACAAGTAATTTAAAAGAGATGGCTTGGTATTTAAAATACTACAATAAGATGAAATTAATCAAAATCTTACCAAGCAAGTTGTGATGATGCAAACCCATACATGGATGCACTCTATATAGACATAGGAGATGCAATATGAAATTTGATGCAAAAGGGGTTTGATTTGAGTGGTTAAAGTTGAGTTCTTGATTTGATTTTCTCTCAAAATCTATCTTTGAAGATTAGGGTTCTTAAGAGTCAAAGAACTGATTCAGATAATGAGAAAGTGTGATATTTATAGACATCAAGAACAGGGCAAGTGAAAAGACAATTCTGCCCCTGAAACGCACCGTTCGGCGGTTTCAATCGGCGGCCAGGCCGCCGATGACGACCGCCGAATTGAGCTCGTGAAGAACAGAGCATTAACGGCGGTTTCATTCGGCGGTTTCGTGACCGCCGATCCAACCGCCGAATCAAACCCGAGAGATTAAAATCGATCAGGTATGAACGGCGGTTTCGAACGGCGGTCGTGACCGCCGATCTTGACCGCATAATTGCTTCAGACCAATCTGGACTGAAACGGCGGTTTCATTCGGCGGCCAGGCCGCCGATCATAACCGCCGATCACCAACAATGGTGAAAACCAAGGAGAAGCCAAGGGCATTCTCCATAGGCGGTCTTCGCGCGAAACCAAGCACTCATTAGTGCAAGCGCGGACGTTTCCGAACAATGTCGGGAAACGAATTATAAGGCACATATACACACAACAAGATATATCAACCAAAGTGCTAGTGTGTAAAGTGACATGTGAAGAGATGCACATAAAAATAAGCAAGTATGCAATCATAGCAAGAATGCTAAGTGAGTGTGTGCTACTAAATCTCTTCAAAGAAAAACAAGCACAAGAGATTATACCTTTGGCGTGCTTGTATCTTGAGGTCATGGAAGGGCCTTTGATCTTCAACACTAATCACTTAGACTACCCTTACATTCAAAACCCCAACATGTGGTTTGACCACGAAATAAGCCAATCAACAAAACGGGAATCCTTACAAACAACATACAAGTAAATAAATAGAGAATATGCTAGATAGTAAAAAATACTAAAATAAGATGAAACTAATCAAAATCTTACCAAGCATATTGTGATGATGCCAATCCAATCATAGATGCTTTCTATGTAGACATAAAGGATGCAATATGAAATTTGATGCAAAAAGGATTTGATTTGAGTGTTTAAATGTGGGTTCTTGATTTGATTTTTTCTCAAAAATCTCTCTTGAAAGTTTAGGGTTCTAATTGCTCAAGAAACTTGATCAGAGAATGAGAAAATAAGATATTTATAGACATCAAGAATTGGGCATGTGAAAAGACAATTTTGCCCCTGAAACGCACCGTTCGGCGGTTTCAATCCACGGCCAGGCCGCCGATCACGACCGCCGAATTGAGCTCGTGAAGAACAGAACATCAACGGCGGTTTCGTGACCGCCGATCCAACAGCCGAATTAGACCGAGAGATAAAAATCAATCAGGTATGAACGGCGGTTTCGAACGGCGGTCGTGACCGCCGATCTTGACCGCATAATTGCTTCAGACCAATCTGGACTGAAACGGCGGTTTCATTCGGCGGCCAGGCCGCCGATCATAACCGCCGATCACCAACAATGGTGAAGACCAAGGAGAAGCCAATGGCATTCTCCATAGGCGGTCTTCGCGCGAAACCAAGCACTCATTAGTGCAAGCACGGACGTTTCCGACCAATGTCGGGAAACGAATTATAAAGCACATATACACACAACAAGATATATCAACCAAAGTGCTAGTGTGTAAAGTGACATGTGAAGAGATGCACATAAAAATAAGCAAATATACAATCATAGCAAGAATGCTAAGTGTGTGTGTGCTACTAATTCTCTTCAAAGGAAAACCAAGCACAAGAGATTATACCTTTGGCGTGCTTGTGTCTTGAGGTCATGGAAGGGCCTTTGATCTTCAACATTAAACACTTAGACTACCCTTACATTCAAAACCCCAACATGTGGTTTGACCACGAAATAAGCCAATCAACAAAACGGGAATCCTTACAATCTCCCCCTTTGGCTATTTCGTGACAAAACCACCACTCACATTGATTCCTCACAACAAAATAAACCTATGGGTCAATGAAGATTTTCTACAATACAAAGAGATATATATAAATAAAACTTGAAGTCTTCAATCTCAAGTAGAACAATCATTCCCTGAAACAAGGTTTCTAAACTTTCCAAAACAAGAAAAGGTGAGATGAATCAAGTGAGATTAAAACAAGCATTTGCATATTTAAAAAAAATTAAGTCACAACATCATGTTGTTTTATGTATGCAATGCTCCCCCTCAAAGGGTTACTCCCCCTCAATATATATTCTCCCCAATGTGCACCAATTGCTACAACAATTTGCACCTCCCCTTACCACATTCTACTCCCCCTTTTTGTCATGATATAGGCAAAGGAGTAGTCCCCAACCGGGTCACTTAAGGCAAAGAGAGATAGTAGCATTCTAGTATATGCATAATCAATATAAGTCACTTTATGCAATCTCAATTAATCGGAGAGAAACGAGGAGATTTATTAGATAAAATGTGTGATACAAAATGCTTTGCATACAAGACATATAGCATTCAAGTCCAAAATACCATGGTATTTGGCAAAGCAAATGACAAAGGTTTCTAATAGGAATTCAAACCAGTTTCACCATTGTCATGAGAGAAGCAAGGATATAGAAATTTCATTGATTTCAATTTAAGAACAACTATATCCAACTTTATAAGCTAAACATGTCATGAGCAACTTTGCACCCTATTTGATTTTTCCGGGAATGAAACCCGTATGATAGTAGACATGTTCAACCAATAAAGAAAGAGAGACATTTGGATTGTAAAATCCTTGAATGGATACTAGATCCTTTTTCATTTGAGTCTCATAAGCTTTTTCACACAAGTTTTTGCATTTAAGAACGCAATTATCAATTCATGCTTTTTCATTTGAGCATGTACATGAATTTCATGCTTTTCATAAGACATAAGCATGTTATAAAAGAATCATCATGTCATGGAGATAATCATAGGTCATTCAAATCATACTTCCTACATACATCTCCTAGTCCAAAATGCATGTTTGAACATAAATATGACATGGATTGTAAACAAGCAAGATTCACACTTATTGAATTGAAAATATATATACATATGTGCAACCAAGCTTACTCAAGCAATCAACCAAGAAGCATAAGATTTTTCAAATTTTTTGCAAGTGACAAGAATGCAAAAATAGCTCTCTTTGCTTGAGTTCCCCATATGGGGTTAGAATCATCGTTCATTAATAAAGGGCATGAGGTCCTATGGACCTTCCAAGTCCATTGGACTTAGTTGAACCTATTTGAGACTTGTTAGTCTCGTAGCAAGCGGGTTCATTTTTCCTTATCCACATAGATATGATATTTTTCTTCCTAGTGGATAAGGGTTGCATGTCATTCACTAAACTAGGATTATTGACAAAGGATTTCCTAGGCTCATGCAAATGGGCTTTTCTTAGCCTCTTTTTCTCTATCATGCTATTAATCCTACAATGCTTAATGTACTTAAAGCACTTAGGCCTAATATGCCCATAAACACCACAATAATGACAAGTTGGTACAAAGTAAGAATTCATACCATGTCCTTGTGAAGTCATTTGAGACTCATCATGCATTTGATGTCTCCTTTGGTGTTGAGCCGGTTCATGTCTTCTATGTGGTTGAACCGGAATGGGTTGCCTCCTTGGATGAGGTAGCATGTTTTGCCTCTTTTCATAGTGAGTCATTTGTTGAGGAGAGTTGACTCAAGAGGCTCTAATCCGTTGAGCTTGGGGTTGCCTTGCTTTCACCACCTTCACTTGTGCATTTTTCGAACATTGTCTTAGTTCTAACTTCTTCCTAGGAGTTTGCACCGGTGACACTTCTATCTTACCCAAACTCTTCACAAAGACGGTCTTCTTAGGAATAGAGCAATCCTTGCTCACTTCGAATCCAAGACCTCTTTTGTCACAAGGGCTTTTTCCTACACCAAGTATGTTGTCAAGTTTCTTGGTGCTTGTGGTCATTCTAGTCAATGACTCTTTGGCTTCAACAAGCTCTCTCTTCAAACCCTCTTCATTCCTCTTAGACAAAGCTACCTCATCTTTTAGCTTGTCTTCTTCCACCATGGATCTTATCACTTCATCATTCAAGTGATCAACTTGTGTTGAAAGCCTAAGTAGTTCTTCCTTTAACCTTTGAATCTCTTTTTCATTCTTTAACTTAGAGCTTTCAAAACTTTCAAAGTTGTCCTTAAGATCCATTTTCTCCACTTGCTTCTTTAGGAGGTCATTGTATGTTGTAAGCTCTAGATTTTCTTCCTCTAAAATCCTTAGAAATCTATCTTTCTTCTTCATGGAGCTTTCAACATTGACTATAAAGTCATGTATATCCATATTCTCTACATTTCCATTTGTAGAGTTAGATAAGGAGTCATCTCCAATAGTGTCATCTTCTAGACTCTCCTCCTCTCCTATGGATCCAATATCCTCATCAAGACCTTCACCTTGATCTCTTGAGTCAATAAGTGCCATATCCCAATGTGAAGCAACAACTATCTCCTCTAGAGCTACTTCTTCGACTTTCTCTTCTATGGGATCACTAGCAACGGAATTCTTACCAACAACTTCATTTTCTTCACAAGTGGCACCCAATGCCTTGAAGTTATTGATAAGCTCATCATCACTTGATGACTTATCTCCCTCTTCGGAGTCATCACTTTCACTCCAAATGGCGGCCATCATTTTTTCTCTCTTGTTCTTCAAATTCCCACAATCTAGTGAGATATGACCTATGCCACCACACTCATAGCATTGGATCCCTTTCCTTTCGCTATTCTCTTGCCTATGCTCAACCTTCTTGAAAGGAACCCTTTTCTTCAATTCTTGCCTTTTGGATGCATGACCCTTCTTCTCGAATTTTACAAACTTCTTGAATCTTCTAAGTAGCAAAGCCATGTCTTGGTCCGAGTCACATTTTTCCTCCTTCTCAACCTTGGAAGCTTTCAAAGCAATTCCTTTTTGCTTTTTAGGAGGTGAAATACTAGGAGCCTTCCTAGATTCATAGGCGAGGAGTCTTCCAATCACCTCGCTCGGCTTCATATCCTTGTATGTGCTATTTTCCTCTAAAGCCGTCACTTTTGATTCGAACCTAGCGGGGAGAGACCTCATAATTTTCTGCTTAACTCTCCTATCCGAATAAGGATCACCGAGTTGATGGCTTTGATTCACAATATCCATCAACTTGACTTCAAAGTCATTGAAGCATTCGTCCTCCTCCATTTTAAGCAACTCAAATTGCGTTTGAAGGACTTGTAGCTTGGAATCCTTAACGACATCGGTTCCCTCATGTGCAACCTGTAGGATATCCCATGCCTCCTTGGCTATCCTAGTGTTCTGAATCAGTTTGTACTGATTTTCATCCACTGCACATAGAAGAGCATGCCATGCCTTCCTATTCCATTTTGAAGTCTCAAACTCTTCAGGTGACCACTGGGCCTTTGGCTTGAGTACTTCTTCTCCACCACTTGTGGGAGTCATCATAAGAGGTGCATACCCATCTTCAATTGCCATCCATGCCCTATCATGGATTTGGCACACATATGCCTCCATCTTGCCTTTCCATGAGGCATAATTCACACCGGTGAGGAGAGGAGGCCGTGTGCTTGAAGCACCCTCATGGTTGCCACCGAATCCACTCATTGTATCAAATGAATGAATGAAATGTATGCAAAATGTATGAATGAGCAAAAATCACACAAATGCACAACACACCTAAAATGAGCTAGGATCACCTAAGTATATCTAGGAACCCGCTCTGATACCAATTGAAACAAATTAGAGGCGTGTTCTATATAAAGCTAGAGGGGGGGGGGGGTGAATAGATTTTAACTATTATTACCAAATTTTCGCATGCAAGTCAATTTTACGAAAATGCCCCTACTAGTCAAAAATACATACAAGTGTAATATAGTGCGGAATTTAAATAACACTTGATGTATAAGTGGAAACCCAACCACTGGGAAAAACCACGGGCTGTTTAGTGCGCCACACTCGGACCTCGAAATCCACTAATCGAAATGGAGTTTACAACCTATGTAGACCTCGTCTAACACTCCGGTCAATAACCCCCCACTTCTACCACTCGGGCCTTTAAAAGTGGCTCTAGTCCAATTGCTTGAGGCCTAAGCAACCTTAGCCTCAAGACTTGATTCTCTAAGAAGAGATTATGCAACCTATGTGAATATGTATGAATATTCAAATAAGAAACAAGGCTAGGAAACCTTATATGCTTATCTAGGATGATGATATAATCAATTTAATCAACGCTAGATATCAATTGCTAAATGACATGTCAAATAGCTTAGCTAATCAAGATTAAGCAAAAACCTAATTAGCTATCACAAAAACAACACTCAATTAATTCATCACAATTAATTCTCTATTCTTGTATTTATCATATGATCAACAACATACAAGTAAATAAATAGAGAATATGCTAGATAGTAAAAAATACTAAAATAAGATGAAACTAATCAAAATCTTACCAAGCATATTGTGATGATGCCAATCCAATCATAGATGCTTTCTATGTAGACATAGAGGATGCAATATGAAATTTGATGCAAAAAGGATTTGATTTGAGTGTTTAAAGGTGGGTTCTTGATTTGATTTTTTCTCAAAAATCTCTCTTGAAAGTTTAGGGTTCTAATTGCTCAAGAAACTTGATCAGAGAATGAGAAAATAAGATATTTATAGACATCAAGAATTGGGCATGTGAAAAGACAATGTTGCCCCTGAAACGCACCGTTCGGCGGTTTCAATCGGCGGCCAGGCCGCCGATCACAACCGCCGAATTGAGCTCGTGAAGAACAGAGCATCAACGGCGGTTTCATTCGGCGGTTTCGTGACCGCCGATCCAACCGCCAAATTAGACCGAGAGATAAAAATCAATCAGGTATGAACGGCGGTTTCGAACGGCGGTCGTGACCGCCGATCTTGACCGTATAATTGCTTCAGACCAATCTGGACTGAAACGGCGGTTTCATTCGGCGGCCAGGCCACCGATCATAACCGCCGATCACCAACAATGGTGAAAACCAAGGAGAAGCCAATGGCATTCTCCATAGGCGGTCTTCGCGTAAAACCAAGCACTCATTAGTGCAAGCGCGAACGTTTCCGACCAATGTCGGGAAACGAATTATAAAGCACATATACACACAACAAGATATATCAACCAAAGTGCTAGTGTGTAAAGTGACATGTGAAGAGATGCACATAAAAATAAGCAAATATGCAATCATAGCAAGAATGCTAAGTGTGTGTGTGCTACTAATTCTCTTCAAAGGAAAACCAAGCACAAGAGATTATACCTTTGGCGTGCTTGTGTCTTGAGGTCATGGAAGGGCCTTTGATCTTCAACATTAAACACTTAGACTACCCTTACATTCAAAACCCCAACATGTGGTTTGATCACGAAATAAGCCAATCAACAAAACGGGAATCCTTACAAGGGGATTAGACCCAAAAACACCATTCTTTCACATTCATTCATTCCATTGATTCTTTCATTCACATAATCCATCCTTGGAGGATTCTTGGAAGCAAGAAGAAGGAGATTTCTAGCCAAGAAGCTATCAAGATAAATATGGGTTTTCTCTACATCTCTTCTACGTTTTTATCTTCTCCATCGATGTGTAACTAAACCTCTAACTAGGGGATTGATGTAACCGAATTTGGATAACTCTATATGAACAATTAGTCTATCTTTTGTTAATCAATTGGGTTTTAGTTTTGTTTATTGAATTAATTGCTCTATTCTACTTTCTCTGATTATGTTGTGACCGCAAGTGATTTGAGTTTTGTAGCTTAGTTTACCCATGAGATTAGGGTTTATATGTGGATGACCGTTCCATTTAATTCTTAATCACAAGCTTAATAAACAAGAAACTTGATATATGCATGACCGTGCTATGTTAATTTGGCTTAGAGTTTTGTGTAAAATATGGGTTTTGACAATTGCTCATTACATGACCGTGTGTGAGTAATAGGAAGAACCCTAGATCATTATTCTATATTCGTTGCATGACCGTGTGAGAGTATAGGAAAGGATCTTTGAACCTAATTGAATTATCTTGAAAACAAGCCCGTAAACTAGATTGAAGTGTTTAACGAGACTGATTGTGAGCATTGAGTGTCTAAGAAAGGTGCATTGATTCCCTAGTACTTCTCTCCATATATTTATCCCTTGTGTGATCTTTGATTTAATTTGATTTTAGTCTTTTAGTTTAGATTCTCATAATTTAGGTTAATATTAGATTTCAACAAACTTCCAAAGTAAAGCATTATGCAATTTAGTCTTTTTGCATTTAGAGTAAATCCTTACTAGATTAATTGGCTTTGACCGATAGAATCATCGATCCCAATGAACGAACTTTCTTAGTAAATTGAACACAGATTTTACTGCATCAACAATAAAACAATACGATGACAAATATTTCATACAATATAATGGTTGAACTCTGATTTAGTTAAACCTGAGGGTTTTCCCATATTGTGAATTGTTTGCTTACTTTAGCACTGTTGCGCCAGTCACGGGGGATTGCGCTGCACTGTTCTTATGCAGCCAATTCGCCGCATTGGAGGACCGCTGGTTGGAGAGGTTTTGTTGCTCAAATTGGATGATTTGCTCAAAGTTGCAGCTGGGTTGGAGACGCCGGGTTTTATGCACTCTTAATTAGAAGTTAGAGCATGGGATTCACCGTGATATCAGCAATTAAAAGAGAAACAGACTTTTCATAGCAGTTGATCACTAGCAAAAACACAACGGAACATTAACAAACTACGCTAACTGGTACAAAGACCCTTAATTACCCATAATTACAACACAAAACATGAAAGTGAATGATCAACTCATAAAAACCTAATCCATATAATACATATAAGTTGAACTACTTGTGCTCTAGATGATCTACTGTATGGACACACCCATCTTGCTGGACCACGTTTCGCCTGTCCATGTAGGTGGACCACAAATACAACCCAATGGCTGTTATTAAAAAGGCTCCATAGACAGTTTCGACGAACAGTACGGCAAGCCATAGCCCCATGGTATCAGTAGGCATGAGAGATGTTACCTGGGAGGTTTTCGTGTCAGTGGAAAATTTATTAGGATCCAGTGGCTGTGAATGCATCCAATGTGGCAAAAGCATGGACTTAAAGGTCCACGAATAGATAGAACACGTCTGCGTAGTGTTGCCATTTGAAGAGGTCAATCCTACAAACACGTCGGTGTCTAACCATATTTTCGACAAGTCAATTGAGTAAGAGAGAAAAGGATTCACAGGTTTTATATTACCAGAATGACACAACCTAGCCTCTAAACTCTTTACACTAGCATCATAATCGATCCATGAATCCAATTTCTTACCACTACTAAGGAACATATTCTGAGATGAAATATTGCATAATTTAACAGATAATAGACTGTCAACGTCAATGCCGACGTGATTTCCATTCAAATCACCATACTCGAGATCTAAAGAGGTGTCAAATTCAACAACCACCACCCTAAACTTGGTTTTGTGCAAACCCATCTTAGAGAGACCAAATGATCTCTTACCCACATCGGTAAAACGATAACCCTTCGGAACCATAAAAAAAGCCAAACCATCACTACTTTGGTTAGACATTGAGAAAGAGAAAATCGTAGAGAAAGAAGGAAATGTCGGAGGATTACCTTCCACGAGCTTAATGGGTTTTTTGTACATCAGTCGCCCAGCACTTGATCGATCCGAGGTTATGAGCTGAACAGAAGACCCACCATTGACAGTCATTGCAGCTCCATAGAAACAAGTTTCGGACCGGTACCTTGGAACTTCATCAAAGTTGTTGAGGACAACAGGACAACTTGGCTCAGCAGAAAGGACTTTCAAGCTGCAAATGAATAGAATAACGGTTGTAAGGTAATTTGTCATGGAAAATTTGGCCATATCTGGAATGGGTTTTTGACTGTTTTAGTGTATCTGGAGTTTGTCTCACCTTTTAAATGAAGGATTCAAATCGGCTAAGTGGTTGTCCAGATAAGCCCTTTAAACATAACATCATTCTCAAAAAGGTCAACATAGTTGAACTTCATCGGTGTCCGCAGTGCTCGGATGCAATGACGTCAGATATCTCATCGTGTTATGTTTTTGTAGGCTATTTTTCGTGTCCGTGAAGGTGCTTTGTATCATCGTTGACCTGTACAAGTGTAAAAGAAATATCATTGAGACGGCAACAATTAGCGATGATTAAGTGTTACACTAAATTACACTCACACCCTTATGTTATCAAGATCCTACCCACAGAATACTGACTTACAGATTGGCATTCCAAACACGGTTATTGATGAGCTCAATGTTTGGTTGATGAACTCAATGGTTGGGTTCCCTATACAGTACTTAATTCATAGTAACGTGAGCATCTCCGATGCTATTATGCATTTGGAGAAAATGGAGTGCCACATAGGATAGATATTTAAAAAGTTATCAAAACTCTCTCCAATGTTATTATCTAAGTTGAATATGGAGATGATGTGGCCAAAAAAAAGTTAGAGAATATGGAGTTGGGTTTCTAATTGTAGAAACTCTCCTAGAAATGCTGACTTGGATTTCTAACTCTTTCCAACTCTTTCCACCAATAAGATTAAAGCTTTCAACTCTTTCCACCAATAAAATTAAACCTCATTTAATTGTAAAATAAAAGAAGAGAGAGAGTGTAATAATTGTTTTATTATGATTGGATATAAAATGGATGCATATTTGACTTTAGATAATTGCATTGGAGATGTGAATATGCATTTCTTTAAATTTTTTTCAAAAGTGGGCCCATAATAAATAGAAATGCTGAAGTGGCACTATTTAGAAACTCAAAAATGCATATTTGCATTGGAGATGCTAAACGTTTGCCGTCAAAATCAACATTCACAGTTACACACATCGAGAAATACAACAGAAAACTGTCACTGCCTATCGCAATTATGTAGGCGTATGGGCGTTGGCGTAGAAAAGAAATCTAAAAAGGCTTTTTTTTTTTATTGGAATACAACAACAATAGGATTACAGATCCAGAACATGATTACATGATTACAACAATCGGGAATGTAGGGTTCCCATTTGTTGATTGTCTCATTTCGTGGACAAACCACATGTTGGGGTTCTTTGTAAGAGTAGCTTAAGTGTTAATGTTATTGCTCAAGCCCTTTGAAGACCTCATCTTGATAAGCACCGAAGGTAAATTTCTATGTGCTTACTTGTCTTGAAGAGATAGTTGCACACACTCACAACTTATGCATATGTTTAATCCTTGTATGTTGTGTGTCTTATTTTTGTGCATTAATGTTCATTAACATCTCTTCTTGGATGTTAGTTTGATTGCATCTTGCATATCCAATTGCCTTGTCATGATTAGACTTAGGATTGTATTTTTGCATTGGGCGCTCCCAAAAACGCTCTACAGAAGCGATGTACGAACAGCGCCCATCGAGTGCTGTTCAGACCTGATCGATTTTAATCGGTCGTTGTTGGGTCGCTGTACAGGCGCTGTACAAAGCGCTTTACGTACAGCGCCACTCTGTTTTCCCGAGAGAACAGAGTTGGGGCGCTGTACAGGCGCTGTACAGTAGCGCTCTACATACAGCGCCCAAGGCAATTTCAGGCCAACTTATTCAAAATGGCCACACTTTGTTTTGGCCTCCTATATATATGCCACTTTGACTTTAGGTCAATTAAGAGAGTTCATATTCAGATTTCATACTTAGAATATTTTTCAAGAGAAGAAAAAATTCCAAGAACTCAATTTTTATTCACTCAAACGCTTTTTCATGATCATCAATCATCATCTAGTATCATCCTAGATCATCTAGATGTCTCTTTGCATGGATTCTTCATCACACTTTGCTTGGTAAGCTTTTCACTAATATCTTACATATTTTGTGTTTTTCTTAACAAGTAATCTCAATTTATTACTTGTATGATTTTCATATATCTTTTGATACAAGATTGTGATTAGTGTGTTGTATGTTTGAGAAGTTGTATTGTGATAGCTAATTAGGTTTTGTGCCTAATCTTGATTAGCTAAACTATTTGATTGAACATGTCATTTAGTTTTAATATCTAGGATTGTTCTAATTGCATATTAATCATCTTAGATAAGCATATAGGGTTTCCCTTGCTCTATGTTGCATTTGGATATTCATATATTCACTTAGGGTGTTATTCTCTTCATTGAGAAAGTAAGTCTTGTGTGTAGCTTCCGGGATTAGGTTGCTTAGATCGCAAGCAAATTGGACTAGGTTCACTTATACCGGGATTAGGTAGGTGTGTGATTACTTCCGGGATTAGGTTGTAATCGTTTTACACATTTAGTGGATTCGAGGTTCGAGTGTGGCTTACTTACTAGCCCGTGGTTTTTTCCCGTGAGGGTTTCCACGTAAAAATCAAGTGTTATTTAATTTTCGCATTTTATACTTGATTTATTGGTTTATCTATTTAGGGGTATTTTCGTAATATTGACTTCACATGAAAAATTGGGTAATAAGTTTAAAATCTATTCACCCCCCCCCCCCCCCCCCCTCTAGATAGTTTTATACACACCATGCTATAATTTGTTTCAGGGAACAATCGAGAATCTATTTCCAAGCGCAGCCCAGACTGGAGGTCCCACATACGGGGAGAGAGAACCCACACGAAGGAGAGACAACCACCCACACAAAGTGGGACAACACCCATGTTTTTAAATGGGCCAAGGAAAATTTGCATAATTCTATGCACACACTAGGTCTTGGACCTTGGTGGTGGGGGGTTCCCAAACGAAAGCCCACCACTATGGCAAGGGACCATGCGTAAATCTAAAAAGGCTTGATAGTTGATAAAAAGGTTTATAAAAATTGAAAGGGGATTTTTCAGGTTTCATGAAGTTCCAGTTGCATTTTTTGGACTCAAATCGGCTGTCAAATTTTGGTGTTCCAGTTTGTGTCCAACCAAACAATTTGGGTCATGTGTGTATATTTAATTATTATTTTTCAACTGTTTCTATATATGTGCACACATGTCCCAATTTGGTTGGTTGGACATAAATTGGGACACCAAAATTTGACAGCTTATTTAAATCCGCATTTTTAATATGTGGTATTAACAAAGGAAATAATTGATTGTTTTGGGCCGGTCACCCCCCATTTTCGATTTATGTGTATAATACTATTTATAAAACAATGTCACAATTCAAAACCCTGAGACGTGGCCATGTTTGGAGCCCTGTATCGGAGTGTACAACGATTACGAATGTTGTAGTGTTTAAAATAGGGGGGGAGTATACTTGTTAAGAGCCAAATACCCACACCATGTTTAGAAATAATGCAAGTTCCACTTATTTTCTGTAAATTGCTACAACTGCTTTATGTGAAATATTCATGTCCATTTGCATCAAAGTTATAACAAACAGACATATTGACACACCAAAGCATAACATATTAACTAGCGTCAACATCTTTATGCCACTTACACTAGTTTCCAAATTCTGCATTCGTCCATTTAAATATGTTTCCAGGTTGTGCATGTTTGCATGTAGTATTTCCATTTCTTCGTCGGTAGATGTAGGATGTCGACCGTTAGATGTAGAATCTCTACCGCCTTCAACGGTGCTTAGGAAACGTCCCTGTAAATTTGCACAATCGGGCTCCCACCAACTAAAAAATTTGCATTGTCGTTGCGCACAAATAAAATACAGCTTACCTGGATTATCTTTCGATTCAGATATTTTCATAGCAGCCTTCTTCCCACATCTGCATGATTTGTTCCTGAACATTCCCAAGCCACCATTAATGTTGCTTGCTAAGCCTGAACTTCCTTCCATGGTTGTTGAATGTAAGAGAATTGTGTGTGATTGTTTAATGGGAAACAGATAGGGAACCAATACAATGTACGATTGAGGAGAGTAGCAGAATATAAGTTGTGTAAGAACGTGAACATCCAATTTACAAACACCAGGTTTATATTGCCGTAAATATAGCCATTGGAGACCAACGGTTGTATTCAGGGGTTCAAATTGTAGTTGCAACTGAAAGTAATTAAATACTCGAGGCGTGTTTATCAATATAAAGCTAGAGGGGGGGGTGAATAGATTTTAGCTATTATTACCCAATTTTCGCATACAAGTCAATATTACGAAAATGCCCCTACTAGTTAAATATACAAGCAAGTGTAATATAGTGCGGAATTAAAATAACACTTGATGTATACGTGGAAACCCAACCACTGGGAAAAACCACGGGCTGATTAGTGCGCCACACTCGAACCTCGAAATCCACTAATCGAAATGGAGTTTACAACCTATGTAGACCTCGTCTAACACTCCGGTCAATAACCCCCCACTTCTACCACTCGGGCCTTTAAAAGTGGCTCTAGTCCAATTGCTTGAGGCCTAAGCAACCTTAGCCTCAAGACTTAATTCTCTAAGAAGAGATTATGCAACCTATGTGAATATGTATTAATATTCAAATAACAAACAAGGCTAGGTAACCTTAGATGCTTATCTAGGATGATGAGATAATCAATTTAAATCAACCCTAGATATCAATTGCTAAATGACATGTCAAATAGCTTAGCTAATCAAGATTAAGCAAAAACCTAATTAGCTATCACAAAAACAACACTCAATTAATTCATCACAATTAATTCTCTATTCTTGTATTTATCATATGATCAACAACATACAAGTAAATAAAAAGAGAATATGCTTGATAGTAAAAATACTAAAATAAGATGAAACTAATCAAAATCTTACCAAGCATATTGTGATGATGCCAATCCAATCATAGATGCTTCTATGTAGACATAGAGGATGCAATATGAAATTTGATGCAAAAAGGATTTGATTTGAGTGTTTAAAGGTGGGTTCTTGAATTGATTTTTCTCAAAAATCTCTCTTGAAAGATTAGGGTTCTAATTGCTCAAGAAACTTGTTCAGAGATTGAGAAAACAAGATATTTATAGACATCAAGAATTGGGCATGTGAAAAGACACTTTGCCCCTGAAACGCACCGTTCGGCGGTTTCAATCGGCGGGCCAGGCCGCCGATGACGACCGCCGAATTGAGCTCGTGAAGAACAGAGCATTAACGGCGGTTTCATTCGGCGGTTTCGTGACCGCCGATCCAACCGCCGAATCAAACCCGAGGGATTAAAATCGATCAGGTATGAACGGCGGTTTCGAACGGCGGTCGTGACCGTCGATCTTGACCGCATAATTGCTTCAGACCAATCTGGACTGAAACGGCGGTTTCATTCGGCGGCCAGGCCACCGATAATAACCGCCGATCACCAACAATGGTGAAAACCAAGGAGAAGCCAAGGGCATTCTCCATAGGCGGTCTTCGCGCGAAACCAAGCACTAATTAGTACAAGCGCGGACGTTTCCGAACAATGTCGGGAAACGAATTATAAGGCACATATACACCCAACAAGATATATCAACCAAAGTGCTAGTGTGTAAAGTGACATGTGAAGAGATGCACATAAAAATAAGCAAGTATGCAATCATAGCAAGAATGCTAAGTGTGTGTGCTACTAAATCTCTTCAAAGAAAAACAAGCACAAGAGATATACCTTTGGCGTGCTTGTATCTTGAGGTCATGGAAGGGCCTTTGATCTTCACACTAAACACTTAGACTACCCTTACATTCAAAACCCCAACATGTGGTTTGACCACGAATAAGCCAATCAACAAACGGGAATCCTTACAATCTCCCCCTTTGGCTATTTCGTGACAAAACCACCACTCACATTGATTCCTCACAACAAAAATAACCTATGGGTCAATGAAGATTTTCTACAATACAAAGAGATATATAAAAATAAAACTTGAAGTCTTCAATCTCTTGTAGAACAATCATTCCCTGAAACAAGGTTTCTAAACTTTCCAAACAAGTAAAAGTGAGATGAATCAGTGAGGACATACAAGCATTTGCATTTCAAAAATTAACACAACATCATGCATGTATGATGATGCAATGCTCCCCCTCAAAGGGTTACTCCCCCTCAATGTATATTCTCCCCAATGTGCACCATTGCTACAACATTTGCACCTCCCCTTACCACATTCTACTCCCCCTTTTTGTCATGATATAGACAAGGAGTAGTCCCCAACCGGGTCACTCAAGGCAAAGAGAGATAGTAGCATTCTAGTATATGCATAATCAATATAGTCACTTTATGCATCTCAATTAATCGGAGAGAAACGAGGAGATTTATTAGATAAAATGTGTGAAACAAAATGCTTTGCATACAAGACAATTGCATTCAAGTCCAAATACCATGGTATTTGGCAAAGCAAATGACAAAGGTTTCTAATAGGAATTCAAACCAATTTCACCATTGTCATGAGAAGCAGGATATAGAATTTTCATTGATTTCAATTTAAGAACAACTATATCCAACTTTATAAGCTAAACATGTCATGAGCACTTTGCACCCTATTTGATTTTTTCCGGAATGAAACCCGTATGATAGTAGACATGTTCAACCATAAAGAAAGAGAGACATTTGGATTGTAAATCCTTGAATGGATACTAGATCCTTTTTCATTTTAGTCTCATTAGCTTTTTTTCAACAAGTTTTTGCATTTAGAACGCAATTATCAATTCATGCTTTTTCATTGAGCATGTACATGATTTCATGCTTTTCATAAACATTAGCATGTTATTTAAGAATCATCATGTCATGGAGATAATCATAGTCATTCAAATCATACTTCCTACATACATCTCCTAGTCCAAATGCATGTTGAACATAAATATGACATGGATTGTAAACAAGCAAGGTTCACACTTATTGAATTGAAAACATATATACATATGTGCAACCAAGCTTACTCAAGCAATCAACCAAGAAGCATAAGATTTTTCAAATTTTTTGCAAGTGACAAGAATGCAAAAATAGCTCTCTTTGCTTGAGTTCCCCATATGGGGTTAGTATCATCCTTCATTAATGAAGGGCATGAGGTCCTATGGACCTACCCAAGTCCATTTGACTTAGTTGAACCTATTTGAGACTTGTTAGTCTCGTAGCAAGCGGGTTCATTTTCCTTATCCACATAGATATGACATTTTTCTTCCTAGTGGACAAAGGTTCAAGAGTACTAGAATTAATAGGATCATGAATATGAATGTTTTCCTTCCTATTAGCATGCATTCTAGCTCTTATCATTTTCTTTTCAATCATGCTTTTGATTCTACATAATTTAATGAAATGAAAGCAATTTGGTCTAATGTGACCATTATACACCACAAAGTGACATGTAGGATAAATTTAGAATTCATACCATGTCCTTGTGCATGCATAGGAGCCCCCATGACTTTGTGTGAGCGGGTTCAAATCTTCTTGTTGTTGACCGGTCTAGCTTGCTTCCTTGTTTCATTTGCATGATTGGCCTCTTCCCTTGATGAATATGAGTTTGAGGGAAGTTAGGTTAGGAACTTTTGAGCTTGAGGTTGTCTCTTAGGAGCTACCTTCACTTGTGCATTTCTTGAACATTGTCCTAGATCAATTTTCTTCCTAGGATGTGCACCGTTGAGGCTTCTATCTTGCCCAAACTCTTGACAAAGACGGTCTTGGTTGGAGTAGTGATCTCCTTTGTTTCTTCATACCCAATACCTCTCTTGTCACAAGGGTTCTTTCCACTACCAAGAATGTGGTCAAGTTTCTTGGTGCTTGTAGTCATCCTAGACAATGACTCTATGGCTTCAACAAGCTCTCTCTTCAACCCTTCTTCATTCCTCTTAGACATAGCTAGCTCATCCCTTAGCTTGTCTTCATCTTCTTGATGCCTCCACTTGTTTACTTAAGTAGTCATTGTGTGTTGAAAGTTCTAGATTTTCATCCTCTAAAATCTTCAACTTTATATTTTTCTTCTCCAATGAACTTTCACACTTGACTATAAAGTCATTTACATCCATTTTCTCTACACCTCCATTTGTAGAATAGATGAGGAGTCATCTTCACTTAAGTTATCTCCTCCACTCTCATTCTCACTAATGGAGTCATTTCCCTCATTTAGACCTCCACCTTGATCTCTTGAGTCAATGAGAGTCATATCCCAATGAGTAGCTACATATATCTTCTCTAGAGCTACTTCTTCATCTTTTTCTTCTATGGGATCACTAGTCAAGTCATTCTTACCAACAACTTATCTCTACACACGTGGCCCCAAATGCCGTGTAGTTGATGGTAAGCTCATCATCACTTGATGACTTATCTCCCTCTCCGGAGTCATCACTTTCACTCCATGTGGCGGCCATCACTTTTGCCATCTTGTTCTTCAAGTTCCCACAATCCGTGAGATGTGACCTATACCACCACACTCATAGCATTGGACCCCTTTCTTCTCACTATGCTCTTGCCTAGGCTCAAAATTCTTGAAGGAGCTTTTTTCTTCAAGTTTTGGCCCTTGGATCCAACGCCCTTGTTCTCGAACTTGACAAACTTCTTGAATCTTCTAAGTAGCAAAGCCATGTCTTGGTCCGAGTCACCTTTTTCCTCCTTCACAACCTTGGAAGCATTCAAAGCAATCCTTTTTGCTTTTTAGGAGGTGAAATACTAGAGACCTTCCTAGATTCATAGGCGAGGAGTCTTCCAATCACCTCGCTCGGCTTCATATCCTTGTAAGTGCTATTCTCCTCTAAAGCCGTCACTTTTGAGATTCGAACCTAGCGGGAGAGACCTCATAATTTTCTGCTTAACTCTCCTATCCCGAATAAGGATCCCGAGTTGATGGCTTTGATTCACAATATCCATCAACTTGATCTTCAAAGTCATTGAAGCACTCATCCTCCTC